>JABUQX010081643.1:22500-30000 GCA_015478945.1 Trachelipus rathkii
GGATGAAATATATTATCATTGTAGATTTGCAGTGCATTGTTTATCACCAGGACTAGTATTAGACAATTTTTATCTCTGAGAGGACAAAGAATTGACTTTTTTAAAGGTAACGACCAATCAACATTGTGAATTACCAGATTTTAATTTTCTCCTAGATATTTCCTCTCTTTGTGATATAATGTCGAAGCCAAATTAATTACATATTTCGCTGCAGGGTTAAGCTAAATCTATATGATATGATATGTGGCAAAAAATCTGGCATTTAGAAAGAAATAATCGTTTTTCAATACTTTTCTTGCTCACTCGAAACTTTCAGAACATTTTCCCCGTTAACAAAAATAATTAATGAAAACAAAGAGTATAATAGTGAGTCTTTTATGATATACGAATCTGTCTTAGACTCGTTAATCAATGATTACAATGAAAGATTTATTGATTGTGAAAAGCATATCACCTTGAAACTAGCTTTTCAACCTCACTTAGTTGATTTATCAAAGGCACTTGAAGAGTTACAAGTAGAGCTTATTGAATTGTAGGAAGATAACGTTATTAAAATCTTTGTTTGAAATTAAGGAAAGTCCTGTTGAAATTTAGAAAAGAGGCTGTAGAATACCCGCGCCATCGTGGAACATGCACACCGATTGATTTAACTTGCTTTTCTAGGACATACTGTTTGAATCAACATTCCTGATACATAACACAATCAAAATTCGTTTGAGAAATCAGATGAGAGATAAGTATCTGGAGTACCAATTAAAACTTAAAACCTCCATGTTGGAACCAGATATCACAATGTTGTACCACAGAAGCAATCTCAGAGAAGTCATTAAAATATTAAAAAGATAGGTAAATAAATAAATAATCTTAAGAGGGCTGTATATTCCTAATAGGTATTAGTTTAAGAAAACAAAAGATTAAATATTACTGTAAAAAATTGTCCTATTTATTGACTGTGGCCTAACTTCTGGTGGCAAATTTCAATGTGGCCTTCAGTAAGGTTCAACACCACTTTTAACTAAGTAATCTAAGTCAGGAGTGGAGTCTTACATACTTAATAACATTCACAATTTCTGATCTATTTTTATATTCATCAAAATTTTCTGATTCTTTCTTCCTTTCCTGTTTATGACATTAACTTCTTTCTTATTCCTTTCTGAATTTATTTTTGCTCTTTGCAAACATTGAAAGACGGAAAAAACTTTGCAGGTTTACTTATAACTAATAAAAAAAATATACAGGAAATTAAATCTATTTATCATCATTTACCTTAAATCATTAACTGATTGATTTATTCAATAAATACATTTTTCATCTTATGTACCTGCTTTTCTCAATATTATTATTATTATTATTATTATTATTATTATTATTATTATTATTATTTTTTTTTCCAAGACTGGGTGCAAGGTGCGTGACATGCATCAGAAAAGAAAAGTAGTAGAAAAATATGACACAAGTCGAGAAGAAAGCCCAGCCTTACCGCCCCACCTATATTCCTCTTAGTGAGAACTCGTCGTAGTCAGAAAATCCACCCTAGAGCTTCACGGGACTGCGACGGACCCTCACTATGGCATATAGTCGGTGTAGGGTTCATCCCTTGGCCCAGGTGGGCCACAACCATACCCCCTCACAAAACCAAGCCATTTTCTCCTATCATGCACCTTTCTTCTCGCCTCTGCCAAACTCACATTTCTCTCCTCCAAACATTCCTTTACTGACTCAATCCACTTTTTTTTCGGTCTACCAGCCAGTTCGATCAAAAACACACTCACCCACTGTACATCCATAACCTTAACTATCATTCATCCCTATCCACATGACAAACCACTTATCAACGTACTTTCATTTATTCTCTCATTTACCCCTTTCTTCACACCACACAACTCTCTAATATGTTCATGCCTCATTTTATCAATTCTTCTCACACCTAACACGCCCCTAAAAATGTTCATCTGAACACATTGAACTTTAGATATATACCTCTTATTCCAGACCATAGTCTCACTACTATACAATAACACAGGTAACAACATACCATCATGCAAGACTCTAGCGCACTCAAGACTTAGTCCCTTTACATTCACCAACGATTTAATTTTACCAGCCACCTTCCTGCTATGCACAACTTTCCTACTACATGCATCATCATTCCCTTTTCATCCAACATATATCCTAAATATTTAAAAACTCAACACTTGTTCCAGCTAACTGCTATACAACACAACTTCACACTGAGGACTGTCCTCACTCACAACCATAACCTTACTCTTATCTACGTTTACTTTCAAACCCCTCCCTTTTACACACCCTGCCAAATCTCTCTACCAATCCTCTCAACCTTTCAGATTCACCACACAAAACCAAATCTCACATATAATAGGTGGGGGCACCATCCACTCCCTCCATTTTTCCTCCCATTCTAACACCATTTCCTGCCCCCCCATCTCTAATTCTTTCCATAACCCCATCCATATACAAATTGAATAACTAAGGACATAACACATCCTGTCTCACTCCGCTATTAATATTTAACCAATCACTTTTGACACCATTTATTCTTACACACGCCTCACTATCGTCATACATACCTTTGATTCCATTCAAAAGCCTACCACCAATACCATATATCACTAACACCTGCCATAGAGCTTCCCTATTAATCCTATCATACGCCTGTTGCAAATCCATAAAAACCTAAATACAATTTATTCTTCTCTCATTTTCTCAATCATTTGTTTCAATGTAAAGATTTGATCTACACATCCTCTACCACTTCTAAACGCACCTTGTTCTTCACCAATCAGTCCTTCATCAATCAGTCACTCTGCGAACTCTTTCGACCAAAATACCAGCATATATCTTCTCTACAACACTCAATAAACTAATTCCCCTATAATTTCTACAGTTACCCTTATCTCCCTTACCCTTATATAAGACTATTACTGCTCTCCTCCAATCCTCGGAACTATACCCTCCATAAACGCTTTATTACACAACTTCCAAATCCAATCAATTACCATCTCGCCTCCATTCTTGATCATTTCACCAGTAATTTCATCTATACCTGCAGATTTACCATTCTTCAACTTTCTCATCTACCCATTACCTCCTTCTTACTAATGACCTCATCCCCAAAATACCTATTTCTTCTTGCACCATCAAGCCCACACACACATTTCTTTATCACCTCTTCATTACTTTAATCTTCTTGGAATTTTCTGAAAATGTTCTGTCACACACTTCCCATACATCCATTTAAATCAATTACAAAAACACCATCCTATTCATTATTCTAAGCAGATTAACCTTATTATCATTCTTAACCTTTCACTTCCTTCCAGAAGAGCTTCCTATTCCCTTGCATGTAAGTCCTCATACATCCTCCTTCCAAACTGTTCATTTACCTCTTGTTTTCTCCTACGTATACACCTTTTAGTATTTCTTTTTTCCTCCTTATATAATTCCAAGCATCTTTCTTTTGAAACTTCATCATTGCCTTTTAGTACATTCAACCACACTTTTTTTTTACTTTTAACCTCTTGCATCACCTCTTCATTCCACCACTCACTGTTTGCATTCTTACTTCCTATTTTAGCACATCCACATACTTCCTTTGCACTGCTAACAATTGCTTCCTTTATTTGCTCAGAGATTTGTTCAGTTTCAACTTGTTCACAATCAGCTGGTTTACTTGCGGGCGCTCTTACATACTTATCCTTATTACGTTATTCACTTACCTTTTCACTCTTAATTCTACCCACTAACTTAATTTTACATAGAACAGCATAATGATCCGATAATCCCATTCCTAATCCCCTCACTGGTTTAACATCCAACACAAACTTCAACATCTCCTTCACCAACACAAAATTATTCATACTTTTCACTTCGATACCATCACTACCTACACCAACTCTAGTATACTTATGGATACTCTTGTGTTTAAAGAAAGTATTACTTACACACATACCTCTCTCCTCACAGAAATCAATCACCTTCCTACCATTATTATTATTATTATTATTATTATTATTATTATTATTATTATTATTATTATTATTATTATTATTATTATTCTTTCTTTCTTTATCTACCTCTTTTCCCCAAGACTGGGGGTAAGGTGCGTGTCATGCATCGGAAAAGAAAAGCAGTAGAAGAATATGACAAAAGTCGAAAAGAAAGCCCAGCCTTACCGCCCCCTCTGTACCATTAATTAGTGAGAACTCGTCACAGACAGAAAATCCACCCTAGAGCTTCACGGGACCGCGACGGACCCTCACTATGGTAAATCGTGAATGTAAGGGTTCATCCCTTGGACCAGGTGGGCCACAACCATACCCCCTCACAAAAACCCCGCCATTCACTCCTATTATGCACCTTTATTCGCGCCTCTGCCAAACTCACATTTCTCTCCTTCAGACATTCGTTCACTGACTCAATCCACTTTTTCTTCGGTCTCCAGCCGGTCGGTTCCCAACACTCAACACTATATATATCAGCTTAACCGACAACTGATATCATTCATCCTTTCCACATGACCAAAATACCATCTCAACATACTTTCATTTATTCTCTCATTTACCCCTTTCTTCACACCACACAACTCTCTAATACGTTCCTTCCTCATTTTATCAATTCTTTTCACACCCAGCATGCCCCTAAGATTGTCCATCTGAACACATTGAACTTTAGATCTATACTTCTTATTCCAGACCATAGTCTCACTACTATACAATAACACAGGTAACAACATACCCTCATGTAAGACTCTAACTGGCCTCAAGATTTAGTCCCTTTACATTCACCAACGATTTATTGCACCAGCAACCTTAGCCTTTCATTCACAACTTTCCTACTACACTCTGCATCATCTGTTCCCATCTCATCCAACACATACCCTAAATATTTAAACTCAGACACTTGTTCCAGCTGCTCACCATCTAACATAACTTCACACTGAGGACTGTCCTCACTCACAACTATAACCTTACTCTTATCTACGTTAACTTTCAAACCCCTCCTTTCACACACCCTGCCAAATCTCTCTACCAATTAGGGCTGGGAAAGGAATAAAACAAGCTCGTTTTTTTCTGAAAAAAAACATGATTTGAACATGAAAAAAACATAGCCTGAAAAAAACAAGTAAAAAATTTTTTTTTTTTTTTTTCAATTAAGTTGTGGAATTTACATGTTTGAACAATTATATTATAAATTTTAGCAAATATGCTCTAATTTAGACATTTTTTGGTTCCAATTTCCTACAAGGTGGAAGCCCCTGAGTTTGTGTTCAAAATTTTTATGGGTTTTTCATATTTTTATTTTATATTCTGAATTTTGATATTCATAATATTTTGTTTGTGGCTTCATTAATGTTTTCTTACTCTGTTTCAGCTTTCAGTAACATTTTTATCATAATTATTTAATCAGAATTTAGAAATGCCATGTGCAAAAAGTCGTGTGACTGTACTTTTAAGGAAATAAAAGGTAGCAAAGGCCCTCATGAAATGTAACTTTTGTTGTGTAGACGTTAGAAAACTAGTATTTATTGCTCATAATCTAGAACTAGGAAATTCTGAAAATTTGCCAACTGAGAGAGATGATTATGCTAAGGCAGCTAAGCTTAAGAGTCCTGTTACTGCCCCTGCTCCTTCACCACTATCATTCTCACACGATACTTCATACGACTCTGAGATATCAGACTTATCAGTCATATCAAAATTAAATGTGGCTGATCACGCTGATGAGCCCAGTGATAATGAGCTTGACAGTAGTTACAGCACAGTAGTCAGTACTCAGTAGTGACTGGGGTCTGGAGAGTGGGGACTAGTGATTAGTGAATCAAAAGTTGATATTCCAAAGCCAAATATTTAATTTAGTCATTCACTCATCCTCCTTCATTTACAATCTTGGTATAATTTTTAATTTCAATAATTTTATTATTTCATTTGCATCCCTTAAGTCACTTTTGAGTTTTGTCATTCAGACTCATTCTATATAAATATAATATACATTAATATTTAAAAGTAAATTATAAATATGATTATATGATACAAATGTAAAATACATAGTTAAATTAGTAAGTAGAAGCCTACAAACAGCAGTCTGCAAGTTACAACCTACTGTATATTGTAACGAAAATAATTGATAAAATATAAGAGAAAGGTAGTTCTGCTATTTTATAAATCATAATGGAATATTTGTTTAATTTTAAGTAACCTTATATTGGGAAAATGAAAGAAAATACTTTGACCGAAATATATTAGCCTCTTTATATTTTTAAAAATACATTTAATGAAAAAAACGGAAAAAACGAAAAAAACGTGAAAAAACATGTTTTTTTCTTGAAAAAAACACGATTTGAAAAAAACATTTTTTCCCAACCCTACTACCAATCCTCTCAAACTCTCTTCAGATTCGCCACACAAAACCAAATCATCCGCATATAATAGGCAGGGCACCCTCCACTCATCTCCATTCTCCATCATCCTAACATTTCCTGCCACCCCACCTCTAATTCTTTCATAACCCCATCCATATACAAATTTAATAACCAAGGAGATATAACACAACCCTGCCTCACTCCGCTATCAATACTAAACGAATTACTTTTTGACACCATTTATTCTTACACACGCCTCACTATCGTCATACATACTTTTGATTCCACTCAGAAGCCTACCACGAACACCATATATCAATAACACCTGCCATAGAGCTTCCCTATTAACCTTATCATATGCCTGTTGCAAATCCATAAAACCTAAATACAGTTTATTCTTCTTCTCCCTCATTTTCTCAATCATTTGTTTCAATGTAAAGATTTGATCCACACATCCTCTACCACTCCTAAACGCACCTTGTTCTTCACCAATCAGTCCTTCAGTCACTCGACGCACACTTTCGACCAAAATGCCAGCATATATCTTTCCTACAATACTCAATAAACTAATTCCCCTATAATTTCTACAGTTCCCCTTATCTCCTTTACCCTTATATAAGGGTACTATTACTGCTCTCCTCCAATCCCTTGGAACTATACCCTCCATAAAAGCTTTATTACACAACTTTCAAATCCAATCAATCACCATCCTCCGTTCTTGATCATTTCACCAGTAATTTCATCTATACCTGCAGATTTACCATTTTTCAACTTTCTCACTCTACCTATTACCTCCTCCTTGCTAATAACCTCATCCCCAAAATACCTATTCCTTGCACCATCAAACCCACACACATTCACTATCACCTCTTCATTACTGCCAATGTTATGCAGATTTTCGAAGTGTTCTTTCCACACTCCCCTCACATCCATTTCATCAGTTACAAAAACACCATCCCTATTCATTATTCTAAGTTGGTTCCCCTTATTCTCATTCTTAACCTTTCGCGCTTCCTTCCAGAAGAGCTTCCTATTCCCTTATAAGTCCCCATTCATCCTCCTTCCAAACTGTTCATTTACCTCTTCTTTCTCCTACTTGTTTGCACCTTTTAGTATTTCTT
>JABUQX010081643.1:35000-47500 GCA_015478945.1 Trachelipus rathkii
ATAAATTTACTGTATTTAGAATTAAGTAATACTTATATTGGTAGTCTGCTAGGTGGCAGAAGTAGGCTTAGGAGACTGAAGCTTTAGTCTAGATATTTAAATGAAGGCTTAAATGGATGCGTTTATTGTATTAAGAGGTTTTGTTTTTCTTATGTTAATGAAGTAGGAAAATTATTATTTTTTATAAAAAAGAATCTTTTTCAATTTTTAGTATACTTTTTTTTCGGTTATTTTGTACATGTTTCCAGTTTGACTCTTTCTTATTAAAAAGGTTTAATTTGTTTTTACTTCATTTCTATATTTCACTTGTTTATTATTCTAAACCCTTAAAATTTTATTATTTTTTATAATGGAAAGAATAATTAAGAGTCAGGTATGTATATATTTTGTGCAATTTATTGAATTTATATTTTTTTATACGTGGACTTAAACTGAGAGTAATAAATGATTTGTACAGTTTTAGAGTTTCCTTCTTCCTAATGATAAAGCCATCCACAGCAACTTAATTTGCTTTTATTTTTTCTTGTTTATCATTGAACTGTCTTCTTATTTTTTTTTGTCTTAAACTGTCTTATTATATTTGGCTTTACTATAAATCAGATCTGTCGAAACCGTAATTGGTTTGGACCTACACCCAAATCTTCGACAGGTAAAATCATAATTTTTTAATAAAATCTGTCGACCATTTTTCTCTCATGTTTGAATGTATCGACGATTAGGCCATAAGTAAAAAAAAAAAAATTGTCAATCATTTATCTCTTCAGTTTAAATCTGTCAACTATATTGCCGAATATGAACTTTTTAAAATGTGCAGCCCTAACCAAATTATATATATATATATATATATATATATATAATATATATAATATATAATATATATATATATATTATATTATTATTATATATAATATATATATATATATATTATATATATATATATATATAAATATATATATTATATAGTATATATTACATATATATATATATATATATATATACTATATATATATATATATATTAGAAATATATTATTATATATATATATATATACGTATATTATATATATATATATATATATATATTATATAGTTTATATATATATATATATATATATATATATATATATATATATATATATATATATATATATATATATATATATATATATATATATATATATATATATATATACCGTAAACTGGGGGAAAATGGGCCTCATGGGGTAAAATGAGCCAATTTGTAATATTTAATATATTTTAATAATGGAAACCATTAGGAGTTTCCAATTATGGTTTTTAGTTAGTTTAATAATTATATTAAATTATTTTGTAGTTATTTAATTAAATAAATGACAATTATAACTTAAAAAGTTTCCCCACTTTCCAAAAATTTAATTTTAAAATTTTTAAAAAAAATTGTAAGACTTCCAAAGTCTTGAAGAGTGAAGCTTTCGAAAATTCCAATTAACACCATAAAGAACAGTGTAAAGGTAAGAGTTTTCATCTAAATAATTGTACATTTTTATGTTAGTTTGTAAAATATTTAAGGTTTTCACCTTTGGGGTAAAATGGGTCACTATATCTTTAACTATTAATAACCTTTTATTTTATAGTTTTTAATAATATTTTCCCATTATTGTTTATCTATTGCCTATATTTAATGTCTTTGATACAATTTGATAATCAATTGACAACATAGCATTTTTCCTCTCTGCAGATTGCAGATGCCCAGAAAGTACCAAAAGAAGGTAGGTGTCAGGCGACTTATGTACACCCAAGAAGACATCTTACAGGCTATTATTGATGTTGAAGAGGGTGCAGGTATCCGCGATACCGCCAGAAGATACAATCTGCCGTATGAAACCCTTCGAAGAAGGATAAGAGGTGAAGTTCAAAACCCTGGAAGAAGTGGTAAAGGTACAGTCTTTCTGAGGAGCGAGGAGAGGTGTCTCGCGGAACAGCTAATACTCCTTAGCACTAATGGGCTAAATATTTCACGTTTCACTCTTGCTGAATTACAAATGCTTTGTGTCATCCTGTCGCAACGAGGGTATTTCATTTTGTTCGTAGCAGAAACCTTTCATATTATAATACAAATACACCTACTAATATTCTAATGTTTTTTAAAAAATGCAATAATAAAATATAAGTTTAACATGTTTTTTCCTACCCAAATTAATTTTACAACACTTTTAATCTTGTTAAATTTATATTTAATTAAAAATTTACCTAATTGTACAATCGTTAGAGAAATAATATTCAATGACCTATTATCCCCCAGCCCAGTGACTCATTTTCCCCCATTTCAATTTTTGGCCACTTGCATTTTTCAAAAATTTACTAAAAATTTTAAGTTAAAATTTTTAATATTTTCGTCATGGTATAACATTAAGGAAGATTTAAATTTGAGAAAAAACATTTACATATGGATGTAACTTGAAATTTTGATTTTTCATGACTTCACAAAAAAAAAAAAAAAAAAAAAATTTTGGCCCATTTCCCCCCAGTTTACGGTATATATATATATATATATATTATATATATTATATATATATTATATATATAATATATATATAATATATATATATAATATATAAATATATATATATATATATATATATATATATACTATTAAAGATATACTTCTGCCCCTGGCCACTTTAATGGAGGCCACACTGCGTCCAGGAGTTGGCGCCGCCACCCCGGGCGGTTCCACAGTCGAGGAGAGAGGATATAGAGAAGTCGTCGCGGGGGGCGTCGAAAGCTGGGCACCTCAGAAGGAGGTGCTCTATTGTATTTTAGGAATTGTGACATCTGGTGCAAGTGGGGGAGGTGACATTTTTTTAAATTTAAATTCTAATTTAATTGCTGGGTTGGGTGGTTACCTGATCTGTTCGGGCGAAAGGTCCATTGGCTCTTTCATGGACCCCAGCGTTTCTTCCTCTAGGAGAAAGCTTTGGAGGAGTGTTTAATAAAATTTGTTATGAAGGTAAGTTTTTGTTAGGTGGGTATGGATATGTGTAATCCTTGACCTATTGGGAGGGGGCGGGGGAATTATATTGTAAGTGTTGTAATAGAATTGAGCTGGTAAAGAAGGGGGTGGATTTTAGTCTTTGTCGAGTGGGGAGATTGGAGAGAATTTGGGACAGGGTTTGGGTGGGTTACGGGTTTTTTGATAGAATTGAGTCCCCACCCAATCTCCAGATGTGTGAAATGGGAGAGACGATGGAGGTTCATCGTTTAAAATGTTGGATTGGGTGGGTTTTAAGTGCAACCTGTGATTAATTCGGAGGGAGGCTGTATTTTGAGAGATTTGTAATTTGATTTGATTTGATTTGATTTGTTTGATTTTGAGAGTGCTGGGAACAATGCTGGAGAAGTGTAGTTTAAGTTTGTTCTAAGAAGTTGTTTATTTAGATAGTAGTGAAGTGATGTGTTTCCTGTTCGCTGAAGTTCGTGTTGGGAAGGGTTCTGAGGTGTTAGTTGTTCGTTGAGTTGTTGGAAGGAATTGGTGATGTGGGGGAAAAAACGATCATGTGGGTGTCGATATGTTAAGTCCTAGTATTTTGGGGGCTTTGTTTAAAGGAAGGGGGTTGTTGTTCAGTGTAATTTATGGCATGGAGGGAGGATTGATGACGGTCAATGTGTTAAAAGGGTGATAGAGGACTTAAGGGGGGATGCTGTCATTCTGTTGGAGATTAACCAATTTTCTAATAAATGTAGATATTCTTGGTATGTTGTGTGGCTGTGTTTACGTCTAGGTGTTGGGAAATAAGGCTATGTCGTCTGCATAAGTGATAAGTTTGGTGGAGTGGGGTGGATTTGGGTGGGCAGATCTGCAGTGAAAAGGTAAATAAAAATGGAGAGAGAATGGCTCCCTGTGGGATCGCCGTTTTGTAATTTTAGTAGAATGGGAGAGTGTTTTATGTATAAGGAACATTTTGCAAAATGGTTGGTGAAGAAATTGGGAAAGCCATTTTTTGTCATTATTTTTTAGAGGGGAATGGAGGATTTTTGAATAAGGATGTGTGTGGGGACGCTGTCAAATGCTGTTATGTCTATTGCTGTGAGTTTAGATCTGTGGGATGGTGATTGGTTGAAGCCATTTATGATGTGGGAGGTGAGGGGCTGTGGTTGTAGAATGTTTGCTTTTAAATCCGTGTTGGAAGTTTTGGGAGAGGAATAGATTGAGAAATTTTACATTTAATATTAATTTCTCTAGCAATTTTACTAATGAGCAAAGCAGAGAAATTGGGCGAGAGGGGATGGGGAATTGGGGGTCTTTTTTGGGTTTCAGTTTTGGGATAATGAATGCTTTTTTCCAGATTGGGGGAATGTATTTAAGTTGCCAAGATTTATTGAAAGAATGTCGTGATTATGAGGGGATTGATGTTTTCTCCAGTGTTTTATGGTGCAGGTTGGATATGGAGCTGGCCTGATAGCTGTTGAATTTTTGAGGGTTTTAATTGGTTTCTGTTATCATGATTGTTGTGAATGGGGGTTAGGGGTTGTGGTCTAAGTTGAGTTTTCTGAGTTGTTTTTTTTTGTTTTCCTATTATCGGGGTGTGTTGGTTTACGGGAGGTTAGCATAATGTTTAGCGAGACTGTCTGATTGTTGTTTGGGGAAGGGAGGGAGTTTATTGGGTAAAAGATGGGATCCGTTGGGGATGGTGGGGGTTGTTTCAGTGAATTGTTTAATTTTTTTGATAACTTGCCCAAGTTTTCTTGTTGTCTTTGCGTGAGATGTTTTGTTTGTAGGTATTTCAGAAAATTATTGGTAGTGTTGGTTGGTTATGAGGTTAGAGATTTGGTTGGTGTTTAGGGTTTATTGGTTAAAAAATGTGAGGGTATATGGTTGAGTTTCGGAGGGAGTTTTCTTTGTTTAATGGAGTTGCTATGTTGGGGTTGAGTTTTTGGGATTTGCATGATTTTCTGTGCCTTTGCGTTTATATGAAGGTTTTGCAGATTTGATGATTGTATTGTTTAAGTGAGTGATATATATATATATATATATATATATATATATATATATATATATATATATATATAGATATATAATATATATATATAATATATATATTATATATATATATATATATATTATATATATATATATATTATATATATATATAGTGATATATATACTATATATATATTTATATATATATATATATATATATATATGTATACGTATATATTTATATTATTATTATATTATATATATATATATTATATATATTATATTATATATATATATATATATAATATATCTATATATATATATATATATATATATAATATATATATATATATATATATATATATATATATATATTATTCTACCTTCTCACCCCTGACCACCACATCAAGGGCGAGGCCATACCACGTTCAAATACCCTGCCGATGCAACCGGCCTCCTCCAGATATCTTCCAGGACTGAAATGCTTCAGATTGCTCTGAGTTGAGAGTTAGATAGACAGGAGAGAAAAAAGTGAGATGTGTCCTCCGGGACCTGGTTACAGTTTTGACAGATTTGTTGGGTGGTTTGTAGTTGAATCTGTGTTTTTAATATTGTAAGTTATGGTGGTGGCGGCATCTTAATTTGGCCAAGGATGATTGACTGGTTCTTGGTAGGGGGTTGAATTCTGGTGCTACTTCTGGTGGGTGGGTGTTTAAAATGTTTGGTGGTCTGCGTCTTAAGTAATTTTCTGTTAGTGTCGTGTGGATTTGTTTGGCGTATGAGGTGTTGTTTGGTGGAGGTGGAATGTTGTTCAGAATTTGTTTGTAATATAGAGCTGGTGAAGAAGGAGGTTATTTGAGTCTGTGATGGATGGGGTTAGAGAGGGCAATGTGGCATGGGTGTTAGGGCGTTTGAGTTTTGGTAAAGAAATGTGTGCTTATCACGTCCAGGTGTGTCTCTACGGGTAGCATTTTGGTTTCTTCGTGTAGGTTTTGTTGTGGTGTAGTTGATGTCATCTTGTTATGTTTCTTAATGCTTTGTTTTATGTCGTTTGGAGTTTCTTTATGTTGTTTTTAGTCAGTAGTGGGTGCCAAGTTGGAGAGGCGTAGATTAGAGTCGGACGAATGTATTGTTTGCATTTGGTGGTGGATGTCTTTTTATTGTTTGTGAAGTCTGTGCCAGAGATGGTTCTTAATATGTTCAGTTTCTTATTTGCAGATGAAATTATGTTGTCCGTGTGTTTTGTGAAGATGAGATGAGTGTCTGAGTGAGTAGTTTGGTTTGTTGATATTTTGGTATTTTATGATGATGGGGAGGTGGTCGAGGTTTAGGTCGGTTTGTGTTGACCAATGGAGTTTTGTGTGTAAATTTGGTGAACATGTCTGATGATGTGCATGTTTGGTTGGTTTGAGGTGGGTTTCTAGTGTGGCTGTTTGTATTGTTGAGGATGTTTAGGTTTTCAAGGTTGGCTGTAATGTGGGTTCCACTTTGGTTTGCTTCTTGGGCATTGTAACATTTTACAAATTTTTCAATTTAGGTGTCATTCGGCCATTTTTGACTCTGAGCCCAAATGAAACTCAATGAAGCAAAAAAAAAAATAAAAAAATAAAAAAATTAAAGAAAACATGAATCAGTTTTAGCTATATGGGCTACATTTGTATGGGCTATATTTTAACTTCATCATTTAAGAAATATTAAGGACCACTCAATAAAGATTAGTATAAACATTTTTTTTTATCAAACAGGAAAGGTTTTGTAGCATTGAGATATTTTAACAAAGTAAATTTTGAATTAATTATTATGGATATTAAGAGCGAGATGGAAATTAAGGATGAACCCTTAGAAAGTTTAGATGTCAGAAACAATGGTCAACGTTTTGAACAAGATTCATGGTTGGAAGAAGTTCCGGTAAGGAATTAATTATTATTATTATTATTATTATTATTATTATTATTATTATTATTATTATTATTATTATTATTATTATTATTATTATTATTATTATTATTATTATTATTATTATTCACCCACCTTCTCTCCCCAAGACTAGGGGTAAGGTACGTAACATGTACCAGAAACAAAAGTAGTAGAAGAGCTCGTCGCAGTCAGAAAATCCACCCTAGAGCTTCAAGGGACTGCGACGGACCCTCACTATGGCATCTCGTCAATGTGGGGTTTAGCCCTTGTCCCAGGTGGGATACAACCATAACCCCTCCTTTCACTCCTATTATGCACCTTTCTTCTCGCCTCTCCCAAACTCACATATCTCTCCTCCAGGCATTCCTTCACTGGTTCAATCCACTTTTTCTTCGGTCTCCCAGCCGGTCAATTTCCAGCACATTCACCACTATACATCCGCCTAACCAACCGATTATCATCCATCCATTCTACATGACCAAACCATCTCAACGTACTTTCATTTATTCATTTACCCCTTTCTTCACACCACACAACTCTCTAATACATTCATTCCTCATTTATAATTCTTTTCACACCTAACAAGTCAATAAGAATTGTCCCATCTGGAAACACATTGAACTTTAGAATCTTATACCTCTGCTATTCCAAGACCATAGTCTCACTACTATACATTAACACAGGTAACAACATACCCTCAAATAAGACCCTAGCGCGCTCAAGACTTAGTCCCTTTACATCCACAAACGATTTAATTGCACCAGCAACCTTCCTGCCATTCACAACTTTCCTACTACACTGCATCATCCGTTCCCTTTTCATCCAACATATATCCTAATAATTTAAACTCGACACTTGTTTCAGCTGCTCACCATCTAACATAACCTCACACCGAGGGCTGTCCTCACTCACAACCATAACCTCACTCTTATCTACGTTTACTTTCAAACCCCTCCTTTTACACACCTTCCAAATCTCTACCAATTATTATTATTATTATTATTATTATTATTATTATTATTATTATTATTATTATTATTATTATTATTATATTATTATTATTATTTATTATACATTTATTAATTTTATCATTTACAAATTTATCTTTTTCCACAGAAAGAAATAATTATTCAGACATATATTTACACAGATGTGATTGAAATAAAAAGCGAGCCTTGTGTTTGAGGAGAATATTGGAGACTGATCAACATATTGAACAAATTTCTCGATTAGAAAAAAGTCTGGTAAGAATAGAGAATTAAAACATTATTTTATTTGTGTTTCTTATGAATTTGAAAAATTCTTTTATGAAATTTATTATTTTCATAAAATATTTTATCACTAGTGCGATAAAAAATTTCTGTGACTTTAGTTTCCAAGTTAAAAGGGTTGCAATTTTGGGATGTTTCTCAACCGTTTCTTTTAAATACTATAACTCTTCTGTTTGAAGACACTTGAGATCAGCAAAGAGACAGAATTCAATTTGAAAAAGTTTATTACTTTTTTTTTAATCTTTTTTTTTCTTTTTTCGAAAGCATATTTCATCATAGTTCAAACTTCTTATAGCTTCAAATACTTTTCCTGTTAGTTTAACCCATTGGTGGGGAAACCTGCGGCCTTAAGGCCACATGTGGTCTTCTGGACCATCAAGTGTGGCTCTCTAAGGCTTATCGAGATAAATCTTAGTTATTTAAGAAACAAATTCAAATTAGTTACAATAATACATAATGGGATATAGTTGGTGAACTCGTACGAAATAACTATTAGTTAATGATAAAGCATTGTGCCGAATATAAACAAAATATTTTACAAGTCATTCACACTCAGATGTACAAAACATACGAAAAAATAAATAAGAAATATTAACACATCTTTTTAATTAAAATGCGTTTTTTGTGCCAATTGCACGCTTTGTTTACAATTAAAGTTAGTGTCTCAGTCAGTCAGTTATTTAATCTCAGTGGTGTTGCTTACGCATGTGTCAGCTTATCGATATGTGCGTTTTGCTTTGGTTAGTTCGATGCCCTCCTTGTTACCATCAATATTTTATCTTATAATTTTTTATTTTCCAGCTCACCATGTCTAAAAGTTTATTTTTTTTTAAAAACTGTGTAAGAAGTAAATATTTTTAATGAATGGGAATTATAATTTTTTTTTCTGTTTAATAGCTGTAAAATAAATTGCTTGTTCTGTAATACCGTAATTTCTACAATAAATACAATGCGCACCAGTACTGTGTTACGCTTATAAGGACAATAAATATGACATATTAGAGGGTGAGACTCGAAAGATTGCACTGAATAAATTAAAAGAAGCAAAACATAAACAAAGACAATTATTCCATTCAATGTTAGGATATGTTATGACTGAGGCAAGTTACAAAGTAGCATATTTGCTAGAAAAAAAATGTGAACCATTTAGAGATGCAGAACTTATAAAGGATTGCATTGTTGAAGATAAAGTTGATAAGTTTAATGACGTACCTCTTTCAAGAAGAACCTAATACAGATCGGCAGTATAAGTTAGCTAAAAATGTACCTCAGCAACTTAAAAAATAATTCAAAATGAAAATGTTTATTACTCGGTAGCTTTAGATGAATCGCAGATAAATGTTACTAACTCAGTGAATGTTTGTACAGACGGTGCTCCATCTATGACTAGAAATAACGAAGTATTTTAAGAGAATTGGCAGATCCAAATGCAAAAACTTCTTTTCATTGTCTGTGCCAAATTTGTCGTTTTCAATGACATATTATTGGTATTTTGAATTATATTGGAGCAAATGCAACGAGTTATATTGACGGCTTCGAAACGTGCTCATGATGGATGAAATATATTATCAGTGTAGATTTGCCCTATCGTTTAAAAGTGCATTGTTTATCCACTGATACCAGTTTTAGACTAGATTTTATCTCTGAGAGAACAAATTTTGACACTTTTTTTTAAAGCTAACAAACAATCAACATTGTGAATTACCAGATTTTAATTTTCTTTGATATAATATTGAAGCAAAATTAATTACATTTTTCGACGCAGGGTTAAGGTAAATCTATATATGTGGCAAAACTTTTTTCATTTAGAAAGAAAGAAATCGTTTTTCAAAACTTTTCTTGCTCAGTCAAAACTTTCAGAACATTTTTCCCAGTTAACAAAAATAATTAATTAATGAAAAAAAGAGTATAATTGTGAATCTTTTATGACATACGAATCTGTCTTAGACTCGTTAATCAATAAATACAGTGAAAGATTTATTGACTGAAAAGCATGATATCACCTTGAAACTAGCTTTTCAACTTTACTTAGTTGATTTATCAAAGGCACTTGAAGAGTTACAAGTAAAATTTATTGAATTGTCGGAAGATAACATCCTAAAATCTTTGTTTGAAGTTAAAGAAAATTCTGTTGAAATTTAGAAAAAGGGCTGTAGAATAACCTCGCCTTCGGGAACATGCTTGCTGATTGATTTCATGCTTTTCTACAGCATACTGTTTTGAATAAACATTCTGATACTTAACACAAATCAAGAATTCATTGAGAAATCAGACGATAGATGAGTATCGGGAGGACCAATTAAAGCTTAAAACCTCTATGTTAGAACCAGATATATATGACAATGTTGTACCAGCAGAACCAATCTCAGAGAAGTCACTAAAATATTAGAAAGATAGGTAAATAATTAAATAATCTTAAAATGGCTGTATATTCCCTGATAGGTATTAGTTTAAAAGAATATTAACAAAAGATTCAATATTATTGTAAAAAAAATTGTCACATTTATTGACTGGCCTCACTTCTGGTGGCAAATTTCAATGTGGCTTTCACAAGTAAAAAGGTTCCCCACCACTTTTTTAATTAAGTAAGTAATCTAAGTCAGGGAGTTACGTCTTTCATCCTTTTAAAAACATCCACAATTTCTGATCTAATTTTATATTCATCAAAATTTTCTGATTTTTTTTCCCTTCCTTTCCTGTTTATAATATTAACTCCTTTGTTATTCCTCTCTGAATTCATTGTTGCTCTTTGCAAACATTGAAAGACTGAGAGGAAAAAAAAACAACAACTTTGCAGGTTTACTTATAACAACTAATAAACAAAAAAATGTACATGCAATTAAACCTATTTATTAATTACCTTAAATCATTTACTGTTTGATTTATACAAAAATATATTTTTCATCTTGTGTACCTGCTTTTCTCACTGTGTTATTATTATTATTATTATTATTATTATTATTATTATTATTATTATTATTATTATTATTATTATTATTATTATTATTATTATTATTATTATTATTATTTGGTTTGAAAGTAAATGTAGATAAGAGTAAGGTTATGGTATTGAGCGAGAAGAGTCTGCGGTGTGAAGTTATGTTAGATGGTGAGCAACTGGAACAAGTAGCTGAAATTAAATACTTAGGATATGTGTTGGGATGAAAAGGGAACCGATGATGCAGAATGTAGCAGGAAAGTGGCTGGTGCAATTAAATCCTTGGTGGATGTGAAGGGACTAAGTCTTGAGTGTGCCAGGGTTTTGCATGAATGTGTGTTGCTACCACTGTTAATGTATAGTAATGAAACTATGGTCTGGAATAAGAGGTATAGATCTAAGGTGCAAAGCGTTCAGATGGGCAATCTTAGGGGTGTGTTAGGTGTGAGAAGAATTGATAAAATGAGGAATGAACGCATTAGGGAGTTGGATGGTGTGAAGAAGGGCGTAAATGAGAGAATAAACGAGTGTACATTGAGATAGGTCAAATAGTCATATGGAAAGGATGGATTATAGTTGTATGGCTAACTATATTGGTGTGTGCTGGGAATCGACCGAAGAAAAATTGGATTGAGTCAGTAAAGGAATGCCTGAAGGAGACGAATGTGAATTTGGCAGAGGCAAGAAGAAAGGTGCATGACAGGAGTGAATGGCGGGGTTTTGTGAGGGGGTATGGTTGTGGGCTTTGCCCAATGGGTGAACTCCACATTGACGAGATACTACAGTGAAGGGGTTCAGGGGGGTCAGTAAAGCCTCAAGTAGATTTTATGATTGCGACGATTTCTCATTGTGGGTATAAAGGGGGGGGGGGCTTTCTTTTCGACTTGTGTCGTGTTCTTCTACTACTTTCTGCTCGGGTGTATACTACGCACCTCACCCCCCATTCTGGGGATAGGAGGAAGATAATAATAATAATAATAATAATAATAATAATAATAATAATAATAATAATAATAATAATAATAATAATAAAATAAAATAATAATAATAATAATAATAATAATAATAATAATAATAATAATAATAATAATAATAATAATAATAATAATAATAATAATAATAATAATAATAATAATAATAATAATAATAATAATTTGGTGGAAATAGATTAATTAATTTCAGTTGAGTTTTAAATTTGTAAATTTTATTTTTATTAAAAGTTACTTGGCAAATAAAAAATTTTAAGCATTTTTCTTTATTATTTTGTAGACTCACATTTGTGATGTAGACCGTGGAGAAAAAGATGGACTCAAAGTAGAAAACCCTTTAAGAAACGAACCTCAGTCGTCAAGAAGAAAGAACCAAAAGATTAAAAACAAAGATTTGAAAAATCATGAAAAAGATGAGTTGGAGCT
>JABUQX010081643.1:57500-77201 GCA_015478945.1 Trachelipus rathkii
ACAGTTATATCCAGGAACTACAGCGCAGATATACGGAGGATCACCCTCTGACTTAATATACTCGACTCACACGACGCCTCCCATAACACAACAGACTGACGTGACTCACAGACAGCCATACACAAATATACCTTATTACAGTCAGGGTATGAATGATCCCTTGACTTCCAGCACTTCAGAGACACCGTTTTCCGCTCAACAAGCTGGTATCGCACCACTTGTGGATACCAGGTCTTACGTCGTTCCTCCTCAACCACAACCGATATATACAAATGTAGAGACCAGAACTCTGACACAGCTTCTTGCACCAAGCAGATTGGACATACTAGAACGCCACATGTTGCTTATGTCCCAATCTATTATCTATTTAGCGGAAATTGCCAAGAACTCCCGAAAAGTCAAAGTGGTTGAGCCGGGGAAATTCAAATACGAGGCAGATCAGGATTTGGTTAGTTATTTTGCAGACTTCGAACAATACTGTTCTTATAACTATCCGAATGCGCCTCATCAGTGGTTAAGGTTGCTTGGCAGGCAACTAGAAGGATCGTTTCTTCAACTGTGCAACTTGCTACTGAAAGATGACAGAAACTACAGTTCAATTAAGGAAACTTTATTGTCCTGGTATCATCAAGAAGAGAAAAGAAAGGATGAGTATAAGCTAAAGCTTATCACTCCGCTTACAGGACTCCAGGTGAGAGCGTTCGTATGTACGCTCTTCGCCTGGAACATCTCGCCAAGAAAGCCTATCGCGGATTAGAGATGAGAGAGCATGACTCTCTACGAACTACTTTTTTTTCTTAGTCTTCCTCCTTATGTGGAAAAACGGATATCAGATTATATAAAGCAGCAAGAGGAAGATAGTAATGTTCGTGTGACATGGCGGAAAATAGTTAGTCTTGCAGACTCCTACGATAGAGACTACAACAAAGGGAAGAACGTAACCGCCTCATCTAGTAACAGTATGCTGGCGGCTACTTCTGATCAGCCTAAACAAGACTTGGACCAGACTATCAGAATAGATGTTATTAATCCAGGTTGGTCAGATGTTTTGTCAGGTTCACACCAATCACAACATACACAATCTTCCAAAACAAACAATTTCCGCCAAAACAATACACGAAACAATAAACACAGTTATCCCTCATCCAATAACAGACGTAATCAGACCCAAAACACTTACACGCCGACACGTCACAACGAGAATACTAACAGAAAACACCTCGTTTGTGATTACTGTGAGAATGTTGGGCACGTGATGGATGAATGTTACAAGTATCTTGGGATATGCTCGTATTGCCAAAAGAGGGGGCATGTAAGGTCTGAATGCAGATCCATAAGATCTCCTCCACGCACAAAACAATTAAATTCTGGTAGAGTGTGTCCATTTTGCAGGGGCCCACATGCCGGAATTAACTGTCCACAGAAGACACCACCGCGCAAGGACACAGAGGTCGCCTACATAACAGGCAAAACAGATCACCACAGGCCTCTGTCAAAACCAGAAAACACAATCCCCAATCAGTATCCTAAGCTGAGAGCTTGTAAAACTGCAGTCCTCCACGGGAAATGAGCCCTCCGTGGAGAATGGTTTAACAACTCAATGCAAACCACTTATCATTGCAAATGCCAAAAGTTAGATAAATCCGGTAATGTGTTTTTCGTCATCCAGTTAAGATGTTATATTATGGCGAGATCTTTATTGATAGGGAGATTGGAGTTGGGCATAGTAAGTAAGTGAAATAGTAGTGCTAGTACCTTTTCCAGTAGCTGAACTCACTCTCAAAGCTTAGGTCCGTAGCAGTTTTATTTTGCCTAGGGAGCCCTCCTTCCTGGACACCATAGATTAAAGATCTCTCAGTAAGTAGCAGATGTAGTAATAGAGATACGTTTCGTGCTTAATCCGAGTAGTATGTAGTACAGTAAGTAGTTGTACCCCTTACGAGAGCACCAAAGTAGCAATAATCACAGTCTAGTCCGTAAAGTAGCCTCCTGTTAGAAACTGTCCGTTATATTGAAGTAGCACGGTGATATATTCATGAGTGATAGTGCGAGGTTAAAACAGCAACAACATGGTGAAACCACATTGACCACTTAAGCAGAAAAGTATTTGTCAGGTAGCACTTCTGCTTAGCGGTTAGTTAAACAAACCTTTGCAGATAATTGATGATTTAGACTGATTATTGTATGGCTCATTAATCTATTGCACAGGCTTCAGATGATGTCCCTAGTGGAAGTTGAGTTTGCTTAAATTTAAAACATCAACAAGTGCTCGATGGTGTATATATTTTGCCTGATAGTGGGGGCAGGTGTAGTTTGGTGTAGTAAAGAGTGCAGGTTCTTGCGAGCGTGAAAAGAACCACGTGTGAAACTTTTGCCATCGTACTGCGCAAAAGATAGGGGCTAGAAGGGCTCCTCTAGAGTTTAGTGGTTGTCGGAAGTGGGTAAAAGAATCCGATTTGAGCAAACACAGGTAGTATTGTCCCAATCTTATTAAAGCTATCGTTCGAGTGGAAAATCCCACCGATTATGTTCATCTGAGTTTCATCTCGAGAAGCGAACTCTCATATCCGACTGTTCGGCGGGGACACTATACAAGCCTCTATCGAAACATAGCGTTCTCTACGGGATACATGAGCTCTCTGCCTGATTTTGTCTCTATAAAGAAGTAATCTCATTGCGTAGATGAGACAAAACGAAGATTAATAAACGGAAAGTATAACGTTGTATATTTAGATCCGCACGACCTGTCGCGTAAACACTCCATCCTTGAAATACTCAAAGGGATCGGATTCGACGAACAGTAGACGGAGGAAAATATAGAGGGATTCGAGACACAATGTGAGAAATAAATTATAGTGTATGTGATATAGATATCTCTGATATACTCAAGATGCTAATGACTGACAAAGAACATCTACAAGTTATCGATCATTATAGAGTAGTAGAATAAAAGGAGAACATCTATATCAAGGTATGTTGCGCTCAGGTAGCGGTAACATATAAAATGTACACAAGCTATTCAATTAGTATGAACACAGCTAGCATTCGAAAAATGGGGTGGCAAGGCTATACTTCTTCACAGAGACACTAGAATCGAGAGCAAATGCTGTATGTATCTATGCTTGATTATTGCGATCGATAGTGTGTACAGGTATAGTTTTAGTGTCATATATACATATATAGTCATTGTGTCTCTACATCAGAAGACATAAGATATTAAATATCTAATGAAGCAGAGCTGAATTTATGCAAGCACGTGTATTGGCACCGCGTGTAATAGTCGCGTAGTGTGTGGCTTTCAGACACGCGTTCCCGTAATAGTCACCAAAGATCATAATACATTTTCTGTACTGTGTGATGAGCACCTCCTCGATGTTGAAGATATTAGCTGAGTATCCATTCGACTTGTGTGCAATGGACTTGCTACAATTTCCTCAAACAGGTTCAGGTCACAAGTAACTGTATGGTGCTCATTGACCACTTTTCCAAGTGGGTTTCTGTTGTTCCTTTATCGAACAAAACTAGTCTTTCAGTTTCTAAAAAATTCAAACATCAAATTCTTCCGTTTCTTCCAAAAGTTCCGAATCGAATTCTCACCGATAACGGTGCTGAGTTCACCTCTCAAGAACTTTCAAAAATGTTTCTTCAAGAACATATATCAAGATATCAGAACTTCTCGCTTCACGCGCTAGCAACATGGGTTTGTGTAAAGCACAGAATCTATGTAAGCAGAAGTATTTGTAAGTCGAGATGAATTAAATGCTGGTCTGAGATTAAGCGCACAAGAGAGGTTGGGATGAGGCAACTTTTATCTTCTTATACGGAATTAATTCACAAGCACATTAGTAAATGTGACTTGGAGGGTGTAAGATACAGCGTGTCCGACTTTATTTACAGGGAGGGAAGCTCGATTCGGACCAACAGAGAGTTGTCTCTCCTCCACTTGGAAGGAAGGTTAAGTATGCAGATATCTTTACGAGCTTTTTGTGCGGTGGGGCAGAAGTTGCTAAAAAAGTGATTCGACACTGGTCATAGCACTATTCAGGAATTTAAGAGCCGATGGAAGGCCACCATTATTATCAGTCACTGACTTAACTGTATTGATGGATTATATTATGGTGTATTAGCTTACCTTGCTTAAGATACTGTCGTGGCTAAAGTGACCAGACAGTCTATATGATCGGTAGTATAACAGATAGGGTCCATTTCTCCCAATACTAAGACACAGTGAGGACTGGAATAGATATCCCACAATAAGGCTTTCGCAAAATACTTATCTCGCAAACCTGAGCGGTGCGCGAAAAATTCAAGGGTTTGAGCCGAACGAAAGATGAGAAGAGCCGAATAGTGTACGAAAAGTGATAAAGCATGCATGATGCAGAAGACTCTGATCGTTAGAATTTCAAATATTGCATGTACAGCTGCTTCTTAATTACCAAGTTGATTTGGTGTCAAATGAGTTGTTATGTAACGAGATGCATCCTAGTTCGATCAAATCGAATAGCGAGATGAAGGAAAGAGAAAACACGAGTTGTGAGCAAGGAGTTCTGACACAAACAAAGATCCTCCAGAGTTATCTATACTCACAAAAGTAGTTGCATGGATAATAGAGTGGTGTTGTGCGGATAACTAGAAAAGTTAATGGATGATGCTGAAACGTTGATACTAGCTCGAATCAAACAATATGTCTCCTGTGAGAACTTCTCGTGTAGGTACAACGCTAGCAAGTGGAGTACTCAGCGAGTCATCGTGCAATGTCTGCCGCTGTGCAATGTAACACTCGGTTTGAGGTTACTTTTAGGCTCCTCCAAGCTGATTACAACAAGTATTCTTCACGAACCATTCCGGTTTCCACCCCTTTATCATTACAAGCATAAATTGTCTGCTAGGCTAACCCACATCACCCAGTTCGACTATGTCGTTGGGAGTGCCAGTGCTTCCAGATCTACATATAAAGGGACGTAGTGTGTATATACTACCCGTCTTAACAGTGGGGTTCACTACATGATACATTTTTGAATTTTGATTTTCCTCCTGACTTTCCTACTCGATGAATATCCCTGACCATAGCATCTGTTACAATAATTCTCCCTTCAAGTACTTCGGTTTTTACACCTATAGTCACTGACCAAGCGTACCTGCTGTCACTGCATGTATACCTTTCCCCAATCTCTGCGTTAACAAAATTCTATAATTATCCGATTGTCTTCCACTCCAGCTGCTGCTGAATCGAAAGGTTAGGTTGAGGAGAGCGTCTATTTCATTAATTAATCGTTATCTATTTATTATATATCTATATCTCTATTTTACTCAGTTCATTCAACCTTAAGTTATCATAATTTGCACAAATTGTGTACTTTATCTATATATCTATGCATACCATGAGGGTTATGAATCAACACACACACACTTTTTATAGTAATTATTAATTCCATGCACATAAACATATCAACCAAAGGATCCACATCAGCCACTCTCAATATCTATCTTCGCTCTTATTGTGCTTCACAAAATGTATAACACAGTTAGTAACCGTCTACTGGGTGATGTAGTATGAACCAAATATATATATATATATATATATATATATATATTTATATATATCTTCAGACCTATGCTAATATAAATAATACTTCTCATGAAGCGTCCTCACGTCTACCATCACTCCTCTTCAATACCAACTCAACACACACAACAGCATGCCTAAACCACAGGGAGATTCCTAGATTAACTTTTCTCTCTAGCATAACTGTATCTCTGGAGAATGATTTTGGAGGTATGCTTTCTTCTTCTGTATATCCTTCAGTTTTGAACGATCTGTTCATCCTGCTGTCCTTCATCATGCTCTATACCTTGGAGTATTCGACCATTGATCTTATGCCATAAATTTTATGTGTCTCTCTACTATATGTACAGAGCGCATAGTATTTTAATACCCAGCCTTATCCTTCTCTTTCCCGTTTTACTCGACGTATGGGAACTCCTTTGAGGAGTTATCCTCAATTGTCTCCCCTTAACAGTTGAGAGTGAAAGACGTGTCATGAGAATTACCGTACACTCAGTCAGAGATTTGTCAAGAGATAGTTATGTTGTGTATAGGACCGGTTTAGTTAAAACAGCTTATCTTAAAAATTATCCTCAACAATTTTTTAATCTGTTATCCAGAAAATACTCTTTCTTATAATTCGTTCAGATTTCTTCTTAATAAGGAAACCTGCCCGTGTTCAACTGAATGAAACACTTGTTCTTGGGTAATTTTCCGCTTTACTTTTCAGATTCAATCATTTTCTCTGGTTCCATTCTCTCATTTCTTTCTGATTTCTGAAATTAACTAGGTGCAAGGATTGGTCATTATGCTGGTCGTTCTCTTGTGTTAAAATCTTCAGCACCGTAAGAGAAATGTGCCGTGAGTCGTGGTATAAATTGCGGAGCGAGACCATGCTAAATGTGTCCGACTAATAATCTGCGAATGAGATAGCGGTTATATCGCGAGTGCGAATGTCGGATACAAGCAAGCTTCCATCTCTAAACTTTTCAAATATTAATAATTGGGCTCGCAACACACTCAAATTCCCATTGAGGAGCAGAGAATCTACTTATACAACATTTGCCAATACTCTCTCAGCCCTCACTGCAAATATCACCGAACGCGAAATAATAAATCTATCCACAACTATGTCTTGCTTTAGGAATGGTACGAGTTTATTATTATACATCTCACTCTAATAATTAATTATTGTAATATAATTATATAAATTTATAAATGTGTATATTATGTATAAATAATTGAGAGCTTACCAATATGTCCACCAGATATGAGTTAATCCTAAGAGTTTCCATAACTTCTCCATTTACAACGCCCAGTTAGAATACTGTGAGTCTCTTTGGCGTTTCCTTCCGTGGTAAAACAATCAAGCTAAATCAAGTGATATTCGAGTGAATAATTGACCTAGAGCGAAACTTGTACGCTCTTTTTGTTACAATGCCTCTAGCAAATAAATCAAATCTTTGTTTCCCTTCTTCGTCTGATGGAAAAACTTATATTCATTCATACAACATATTTAACATCATGAAAGTTCGTGATAACACAGACCACTTGTGAGAGCTCATAGATATGATGGACTTTATTATAAATATCTTACAAATAAGTACATCTTATAACTATAATTCATGAATATGTAATTGTACATATAATATGAAATAGTATTTGCTATCCATAGTTTTATTAGGGACATTCAACCTTTATAATATATTAAACAGTTTAACACTCTCACACATACAATATAAAAAACTTTGTTCCCAATTGTATGATAAATCCGAGAATTTATTAGATTAACATGAAGCGACTTGTATTACCTGGACAATATTAATTAATTATACATAATCTTAATAAATCCAATATATGAATAATTAACGTACATAGTATATGTAATAAAATTATAACTCCTGAACTGAGATAAAGAACCTAAACAGGAAAGAAAGTTAATTTGTCAAGTGAAGTCTCAACCACTGTAAAATCACGCTTAAACTTTAAAGCAACCTGTTTTAATGTCATTAACTTAATGGAAAGTGCCATTGAGAGAGTATAATATAATTTTATACATATATGAGCCGTGCGAATCTGATGCGCAAGCGAAAATATTCACAATATAGACACTCTCGGCACACACCTGCACACAGAAAAATGAGAAATATCCTCCAACAACACAGAGAAAGAAAAACTGCTACGAAGTAAATCCGCAATGAAATAGAAACAAAATATCTATAGTAGAAGACTAGGATTAAGCAATATAGAGTATCTACGGGCTGGCTCTGCTACTACTAAACTATGCTCCCACTCTCACCCGTGTTTGACAAATCTACCTCATGAATCACGCATCAGAACTTCGGTATCCTTATAAGAGTGATGCACGATCTTAGCGACCACATCTATGGCCTCTCTGGCAAGCGAAAAGAAAATCCATTTATGAAAATGAGGAAGAGGTAAATATTCCAGCCTAACGTTAATATCGAGTGCACACTAGAGAAGACGAAGTACACACACACGAGGGTGTACCCGATATCCATGATGAATAAGAAACCACTACATCTGTCACACCACATGTCATTCCTCGCCCGGAGTTCGTCTTATTGCATTTCATCTATACAAATTCTAAACTACACTCTCTGCGAACAAATCGCACAGAAGCCCGGAGTGAGTTAAAAATCACACACCTCAATATATTACATGATGAGTACCAAAAAAGAAAGCCAGTTGATACTCATCATCAACTAACAGAGATGATTAGTGGTAACATACGTAAGCGCCTTAGTTCTGGTATATAGCGAAAACCTTAACTATCCTCCAAGATTTGTTCCTGAAATCTCTCTTTAACAAGACACTTTTCTCGACTCCTTCGTTGGCTGACTTTTCAGCATATTTTAAAGTATCCTCCCAACTAGACCCCGCAGTCGATACCAGTATTCGTATTATTTCCCCTGCTGACTTTACACGAACCGGTGTCCCATAACCACGCGAACTATTATCGCAAATCACTTTCAGAATCTTATACTATTCTTGGATTTGTATCCAGCTCTCGAACTCCCACGACACAACAAGACTAGCCAACATAACAGTAGCTCTCTCTGCGAAAGATCTGAAGAGCCTATGATCGCGTACTATATGAGAAACATGTAGTACGCGTTATATTCATCACTGACCCGTAACTTTGCAGCCCGAAGACTACTCAACTCGGCTTATATCCAAATCAATCACCACATAACAAAATTTACATAAGCGCGAAAGATGCGAATCATCCGGTGTCTCAGTTCCACACAATACGCTTTCACTCTCAATCAACAGACAAAATATCAGTATTATGCACCGTGATGTGCTATACGTTGTTGTAT
This sequence comes from Trachelipus rathkii, assembly GCA_015478945.1. NCBI lineage: Eukaryota > Metazoa > Arthropoda > Malacostraca > Isopoda > Trachelipodidae > Trachelipus > Trachelipus rathkii. The sequence goes on from JABUQX010081643.1 coordinate 66,390, forward strand.
AATAGTTACTCACCGAGTTTTCTACGTTATACACACATCTTCGACATCTGCGAAGAGGTATGTGTACTCTCGAGCAACTAGAGACTCATCCAACGTCTTTCAAGTCCCATTTTCATTCAACTTAGCGTGTGATCTAACTCTCCCGCAAATCTTTTATCCGCCTCAAAAGCCCCTCTTTTCACTATACCCACTCATAAAACTCCTTAGAAACAAACAAATCCCTTAAACTCTTCAGATATACGAACGCAGCGACAAATATACTCATAATAGTCATGCCGCAGGTGCGATAAGATAGTTGGGGGTTGCCTGTGCCCAATAGGGCGCTAACCACTACACTACCAAAATCCCCACTTCAATAATCTATATATACCACTCAATAATATAACCATACAAGACGCCCACTTGGCTCAACAACCTACTTCTAGTTCAATAATAACTCTCTAATCTCTTCAGTCTAACTATAAATAAAATATTATATGGGAATATTTTATCATGCACACACAAAGGAGATCATAAATCTAAATCATCAGATCCTTCTCCCGCCTCCATCATCGCTTTTTAATTTAATACTTATAAACTATCATCATCTTATGTAATATGTACGACATCATAGATGTGATTTATCGCACCACCATGTCCCCAGCAATCTCTGAATCTTGCTAAATAAATTCTATCACTCTCCACTCCAGGTTGCAGAAAATGGCCAAGTTATTGGCCTCCTATCCAGCCAACACACTAGCCTGTATGTCCATTAATCATCGCGCCTGACATAATCCGAGGAATAGATCTACCAAACTTCCTCAACCTATGGAACGCAACACGTAAATGACATTACCCTTGTTTCATATCATTGAGATAAGGACCTATATATATATATTCCTTATTCTTCTTTCTCCCTTCATTTCTCTATCATTTGCTCAATGTATATATATATATCCTCTATCATATATATCCTGTATGCGTCACGTCACTCCTAAAACGCATGCGCGTGTTCAATTCATTCTTGCCTGCTACTTTCATAACAATAGCTCTCTCCCAAGTCTCACCGCCACAACAACGCTCTGCGAACCCTAAGTATCTTACCACATGAAAACTAACCACGCGTCATTCCGATATCTGTGCCCAATAACAAACATCTCAATAAAATCTTACCTCTCGCGTATAATGTAATGCAATCTCTATCTCTCCAATGTTATTTCTCCATCTTTACTCGCTTTTTTGCTATAATAAGGAGCACTAATTATCTAAACATGCTACTATCACTCTCAACTCGTAGACCTCACTTTGGAACTTAATATAACTTCCTAATACCAGGTTCTAATGTCAAGAGCGCTCAATTGTCATATCACTCACATCTCAAGCCCTTAATCAAAAGATGCCTCAAAAACAAAACTCTTCCACCTATATATCTTGCGCGTCCGCCTCATCTGGGCTAAAATTAAACGGGAACGCCGATCTGTATCACAATACTATCCGAAGTAACTCTCATCAATTGCTATGACCTGCGAGACCTTCACCGAGTTCCTTCACATCCTTGAGCCTCTCTCACCTTACTAGTCCCATTTAAATCCCTCTCAATCTTCTAACCTATACTCCAACCTGCTAGTCTCTCATACACCATACTACACTGTCTCCACTCACACTCAGACGCGACAACCTACAGGAATCTTCTACTCACTCAAACCTCTATCTATTACGGCCAAGAGTTATACACGAATATTATCTCCAATTGTTCTTTAGCAACCCACTCCTCTCGACATTCCAGTTATACCCACTCATTGTTACTAGAGAGAATACGACGCATTCCCTATATCCTATTTATTGTCTTATGTCAGTGATCACCCACTTTATTACTATAAATTCTTAACCTTTTCCGCGCTGTTCCGGTCCAGAAGAGCTTTCCATATGTCACAAAGTAACTGTACCACCCATATCACACCCTTCTCACTCCTAGACGTGATATCCATCACCTGCATATCTCCACCAGTAAGTCCCACCGCCATTTAATTTCGTTGTAGTCTCTTAGAGCATGTTCCTAATTATTAACCAACCCTCTACCCAAGTTGCGTTCCAGTATTATACCTATGCCAAGTTATCTTAGCTCTATGCCACACTAACCCTCTCACTCCCTATCAAAGTTGAATACATTACAAACCGATCGCTCTATCAATATAAACTAATTTTTCTCCTCCTGACCCACTATACTACTGACAAAACTTCTCCTTGTAACACACCCTTAACCCTCTTCACGGTGTAGACGATCTTCTGGTAACTCCTACCACCTATAATAGCAACTACTCCGACTATCAGTAGCATGCTGTGCGAGCTAATATCGATTCTAGATATAACTAGACCATGGTCATACATGACTAACTCAAGCGTGTAAGTACTTCACGTTTAGTCAAATAACTAAGTTATGTATCATAACTGATTGAGTAAAAGTGGTGAGTAATAAGATAACTGCCTCTGAGCGTCTTTACATACTTATACTATACCTTGTTCACTAAACTTCTAACTCTTAATTTTTACCCACTTCCTCCGTATCACCTTCCTCTCCATCCAAGGTCCCCACTAACTTAATTTTACCTAAAACCAACATAATGATCCGATAATCTCATTCTTAACCCCTCACTACTTTAACATATCCAACCCACATACTCAACATCTCTTCAAAAACATAAAATCAATCATACTTTCACTTCGATACCATCTCTTAACCTAACACCAAACTCTAGTATACTTATGGATTACTCTTGTGTTTAAAGAAAGTATTACTTACACACACATAACCTCTCCCCTCACAGAAATCAATCACCTTCCTACCATTTTCATTTATCTCCGACACCCAAAAACCACCTGTTATACCATCCTTTTTTTATTTATCATTTATAATATATATATATATATATATACTATATATACTAATATAATATAATATGTATATATATATATATATATATAGTATATATATATATATATATGCATATATATATATATAAATATATATATAATATTATATAATATATATATATTATATATTAATATATATATATATATAATATATATATATATATATATATATATAAAAATCCTATTGATCATGGTTGATTTTTAAATTTTTTTAAAAAAAAATCAAAAATCAAATTGAATTTTTTTAAGTTTTTGATTTCATTCCAATTTTTTGATTTTTCAGGCACAAATTGCCATTTTAATTAGTATTTTGATAAATTTAAATAAATTAAAACTAAATTATTACTTAATTAATAAGTTTAGTAAGAATAATTATTTGTTTTATTAATTAAGCATTTAAATATAGCAACGTTTTTTTTACACATGATAATATCGAGAAAATCTAATTTTATTTATTTCTTTATTGAAAAAGATTTGAAACACATTGGTGAATTTGCTTATTATAAAAATGAAAAGATACTTATCATTAATCAGGGATAACTAGTAATAATTATTAATTAGAAACAAAAAATTTGGCTAAAAAATCAAAAATAAAAAATCAATGATTGTTTTTTTTTTTTTTTTTTTTTTAGGCACTCGCTAGAAAAGGAATTAAAGTGACAAGTTCCCATTACTGAACCACCAAATCTTGCGGCAAATGAAGAAGCAATTTAGTAGTGCAAGGAAAGTATGTGGTTGTGCTAAAGTAGTAAGTAAGAATGTTAAGTGAGTGGGTGGAATGAAGAGTTGATGAAAGCGGTTAAAGTAAAAAAAAGACGTGGTTGAATGTACTAAAAAGCAAATGATGGAAGACTCCAAAAGAAAGAGGCTTGCGAATTATATAAGAGGAAAAAAGAAATACTAAAAGGTGTATACGTAGGATAAAACAACAAGAGTAAATATGAACAGTTTGGAAGGAGGATGAATGGGGACTTACAAAGGGAATAGGAAGTCTTCTGAAGGAAGCGCGAAAGGTTAAGAAATGAGAATAAGGGGAATCTGCTTAGAATAAATAAGCATATAGGATTGTGCTTTTGTAACTGATAAGTAGGTGTGAGAGGAGTGTGGAAAAAACACTTCAAGAATCTGCACAATATTAACAGTAATAAAGAGGTGATAGTGAATGTGTTGGCGTTTGATGTGCAAGAAGAATAGGATATTTTGGGGATGAGCGTATTAGTAAGAGGAGGTAATGGGTAGAGTGAAAAAGTTAAGAATGCCGTAAATCTGCAGGTATAGATGAAATTTACTGGTAGAAAAGAATCAAGAACGGAGGCGAGATGCTGATTTATTGGACTTGGAAGTTGTGTAATAAAAGCTTTATAGAGGCTATAGCTTCCCAAGGGATTGAGCGAGAGCTCGTAATAGCTACCCTTATATTAAGGTTAAGCGAGAAAAGCGGAACTGTAGAAGATTATATGGAATAAGTTTAATGAGTCTGTAGGAAGTATTATTTCATGGTTATTTTGGTCGAAAAGAGTGCGTCGAGTGGCATGAAGGACTGATTGGTGAAGAACAAGGGCGTTAGGAGTGAGTAGAGGACTTGTTTGTGCCTGATCAATATCTTTAAATTTTAAAACAAATGCATGAGAAAATGATGGGAGAGAAGAAGAATAAATGTATTTAGGTTTTATTTGCAACAGGCGCATGATAAGAGGTAATAGGGAAGGTTTATGCAGGTGTAGGTGATATATGGTGTTGGTGGTAGGCTTTCTGAATGGAATCAAAAAGTATGTATGACGATAGGAAGCGTGTGCTAAGAATAAATGGTGCAATGGTGATGTTAAGGATTAATAGACGCAGCAAGACAGGGTTGGTTCCATGTCCTCCTGTGTTATGCAATTATGTAAGAATGGGGTTCATGGAAGAATATCGAGGTGGCGATGGCAGGAAATGGTGTTAGAAAGGTGGAGAATGGAGATGAGTGGAGGGCCCTTCCGTCCCTACATTATATGCGGAGGATTGGTTCTGGTGTGCGCGATCTGAAGAGGTTTGACGAGGATGTAATAGAGATTGGCAGGGCTGTGTAAAAGCGAGGGGCTTGAAAAGTAAACGTGGAAAGAGTAAGGTTATCGTGTGAGTGAGGACACTCCTCAGTGTGAAAGTTATGTTAGAGTGAGCAGATAGAACAAGTGTCTGAGTTTAAATATTAGGTTATATGTTAGGATGAGAAGGGAACGGACGAGCAGAGTGTAGTAGGAAAGGTCGCCACCATGTCAGGAAGGTGGCTGGTGACATTAAATCGTTGGTGAATGGCAAAGGGGGACCAAGTCTTGAGTGTGCTAGGGTCTTACATTGAGGGTATGTTGTTACCTGTGTTATTTGTATGGTAGTGAGACTATTGTCTGGAATAAGAATATAGATCAAAAGTTCAATGTGTTCAGTAATGACAATCTTAGGGGTTGCTAGGTGTGAGAAAGAAATATAATAAAGTGAGCAATGAACTTATAGAAGTGGTGTGGTGTGAAGACAACGGCAAATGAGAGAATAAATGAAAGTATGTTGAGCATGCGTTTGGTCATTGAAAGGATGAATGCATAGTCGCGTGCGTAACGGATGCTATAGTGTGATGTGTGGAACCGACCGGCTGGGAGACCGAAGAGAAATGGATTGAATGTGAAACGAATTCTGAAGAGAAAATGAGTTGGCAGATGGCGAGAGTAAGGCGTGCATGATAGGAGCCAGAGTGCGGGGTTTTGTATAGTGGGGCAATGGTTTGGCCACCTGGGCAAGATGAACCCTCTACATATGACCATTTTACCAGATGAGGTCCGTCCGTCCCATAAAAGCTCTAGGTAGATTTTCTGTCTGTGACGAGTTCTCACTAATTAATGTACAGAGGGGGCGGTAAGGCTGGCTCTTTTCGAAATTTGTCAATATTCTCCTACTACTTTTCTTTCCGGTGCATGTTGCGCACCTTACCAGTCTGGAAAAAAGAGTAGCTAAAGAAGAAGAAAGAAGGAGAAGGAAAGTTATAATATTATTTGTTAATTAAGTTATTTATTTAATAATATCTGAGTAATCTAATTTTATTTATTTCTTTATTGAAATGATTTGAAACTACATTGATGAATTTTCTTATTATATAGATGAAATATACTAATAATTAATCATGTGATAACTAGGAATAATTATTAATTTAGAAAAGAAATTGCCTAAAAAATCAAAAATAAAAATACAATAGATTTTCTGATTTTTTATTTCTTATTTTTTTTTTAGAACAAAATGCCTTTTATTATTATTTGGAAAAATTAGTAAATAATCCTAATTATAACCTAATCAATAATAAGTTAATATGTATATTATTATTAGTTAATAAATTATTAAATGTAATAATATTATATATATATATATAATATATATATTATATTATACTATATATATATATATATATTATAATTAATATATATATAATATATATATAATATATATATATATATAATAATATATATATATATATAATATATATATAATATATTATTTATTAATACTATATATATATATCTGAGTAATTAATTTATTTCTTTATGAAAATTGATTGAAAACTACATTGATAATTTTGCTTATTATATAATGAAATATACTATAATCCAGTTGATAACTAATAATTATTAATTTAGAGAAAAAATTTGCCTAAAAATTCAAAGAAAATAGAATATCTTAAATCAAATCAATTAATCTTTGATTGTTTGATTTCAAATTTTTTTCCTAGATTTAATTGCCTGTTTTTATTATTATCTGAAAAATACTAGCAAATATCCTCAATTATTACCTTAATTAAATAATAAGTTTATAAGATAATTTATTATTAGTTTAATTATTTAATAATGTAATATATACCGTATAATGAAGTAATCTAATTTTATTATTTCTATTGGAAAATGAATTGAAATACATGTATGAATTTGCTATTATAATATATAGTATTAAATATACTTATCAGTAAATCAGGTCGATAACTAGGAATAATTACTTAATTTAGAAAAAAAAATTCTTACCCTAAAAATAAAAAAAAAAATAAAAAAATCAAGATTTTTTTTAATAATTTAATTTTGAATTTCTTTGATTTTTTAGGCACAAATTGCCTTTTATATTATTTTTATAAAATTAGTAAATAATCCTAATTATTACCAATTAATAAAAGTTTCGTAATGTCTAATTATTATTTAGTAATTCAGTTATTATATTAAATATATACTGTATAATATCTGATTAACTAATTTATTATCTTATTGAAATTAATAAAACTATCTATTTAAACCCCTATATAGATGAAAAATATTTATCATATCCATCTCATATCTATAAAATTAATTATAATTAGAATTTAGATATATATATATTGTAAAAATAATCTATATATATAATATATCTATAATAAAATCAAAAAAATCATATCTATATATATATATTATCTATATATATTAATCAACTGATAAATCAATTTGATTTAAGCTTAAATCAATGCCAACCCCTAGTATTAATAGTCGATATTGATTCCTAAAAAGGCGTATTGGTACTACGTATTAATTTAAAACATGCTTAATATTACATAAAAAGCAGGTAATTTTAAAAAAAAAACATATATATAATATATATATATAAACCTTTTTAAAATAATATATATATCATATATATAAAAACGTTTTTTCACAACCCTATAGTATATATATATATATAGTATATATATATCATATTATATAATATATAATAATAATTATATATACTATATATAATATATATATATATATATATATATTTATATTATATTATATATATATATAATATATTATATATTATTTATAATTAATATATTAATATATATATATAGTATTATATATTATATACATATAACTATATAATATATAATATTATATATATAAAAAATAAAAAATAAATCTACTATATATATAATATAATATATATATATATATATATTATATATATATATATTATATATATATATATATATATATCATATATATAATATATATATATATATAAATATACCTATATATATATATATATTATATATATAATATATATATATATATATATATATATAATATATATATATATATATATATATATATATTATATATATATATACTATAATATATATATATATATATAATATATAATATATATATATATAATAATATTATATTATATATATATATATTAATAATATATATAAATATATATATATATATGTCGTATATTATTATATATATTTCTTTCTTTCTTTCTTCACCTTCCTCTTGCCCCAAGATTGGGGGTTAGGTGCGCTACACAAGCATCGGAAAAAAAAGCAGTAGAAGAACATGACAAACGTCGAAAGAAAGCCCAGCCTACCGTCCCCTTTATACCCATTAATTAGCGAGAGCTCGTCACAGACAGAATATCCACCCTAGAGCATCATGGACCGCGACGACCCCTTCCACTATGGTTAAATCTCAATGTAAGCCGTTCATCCCCTGGCCCAGTGCGCAACAACCATCCCCCATTACAAAACCCCCCATTCTCTCCTATCATGCACCTTTATTCCCGCCTCTGCCAAACCCACATTTCTCTCCTTCAGACATTCGTTCACCGACTCAATCCACTTTCTCTATCGTCTCCCAGCGGTCGCCGTCCCAACACACTCTCCGACTAACATACGCTAACAACGACTATATTCATCCTTTCCACCACTGACCAAACCATCTCAACACTTACTTTCATTTAATCTCTCATTTACCCCTTTTTCCACACCACACATCTCTCTAATACGTTCAATCCACTAATTTTATTAATTCTTCTCACACCCTAGCAGCCCGCTAAATTCCATCTGAACAACATTAAACTTTAGATTCTATACTTCTTATTCCAGACCATAGTCTCACCTATACATTAACACTGGTAACAAATACCATCATGTAAGACTCTAGCGCACTCACTTAGATCCTTTACATTCACCAACGATTATATTTTGCACCAGCAACCCTCCTGCCATTCACAACTTTCCTTACTACACTCTGCATCATCCTTCCCTTCTCATCCCAACACTAACCCTAAATATTTAAACTCAACACTGCTCCAGCTGCTCACCATCAACATAACTTCACACTGAGACTGTCTCTCACTCACAACCATAACCTTACTCTTATCTACGTTACTTTCAAAACCCTCCTTTACATACCCTGCCATAATCTCTTCTACCAATCCTCCTCAAACCTCTTCAGATCACCACACAGAACCAAATCATCCGCATATAATAGTAGGCACCCTCCACTCATCTCCATTCTCCATCATTCTACACCATTTCCCATCCCCACCTCGAATTCTTCATAACCCCATAGCCATATACAATTGAATAACAAAGGAGAACATAACAAAACCCGTCTCACTCCCTATAATCCTAAACCAATCACCATTGACACCATTTTCTACACACGCTTCACTATCCTTTCAACAACTTCTTGATCCATTCAAAGCCTACCACCCAACACTCATTATAATAATACCTGCCCCTATAAAGCTTCCCTATAACTCTATCATAGCCTGTTGTAAATCATAAAACCTAAATATAATTTATTCTTTTTCTCCTCATTTTCTCAATCATTTGTTCATGTAAAAGATTTTGACCACACTATCCTCTACCACTCCTAAACAAACCTTGTTTTCACCATCCAGTCCCTCAGTCACTCGCGCACTCTTTCGGACCCAATAAATACCAGCATATATTCTCCCTACAACACTCAATTAAATAATTCCCCTATAGTTCCTACATCCCCTTTCTTTCCCTTACCTATATAAGTACTATTACCGCTCTCCTCCAAATCCCTTGGAACATACCTCCAAAACGCTTTATTACACAACTTCCAAACCAATCAATCACCATCTCGCCCCACTCTAATCATTTCACATAGAGATTTCATCATTACCTTCAGATTTACATTCTTTTCAACTTTCTCACTCACCCATACCTCCTCCTTACTAATAACCTCATACCCCAAAAACCTATTCCTTCTTGCACCATCCAAACCACACACATTCACTACCACCTCATCATTACTGTTAATATCGTGCAGATTTTCGAGATGTTCTTTCCACACTCCCCCACATCCATTTCATCAGTTACAAAAACACCATCCCTATCATTATTCTAAGCAGATTTCCCCTTATTCTCATTCTAACCTTCTTCGCCCTTCCTTCCAGAAGAGCTTCCTATTCCCTTGATGTCCTCAATTCATCCTCCTTCCAAAAAACTGTTCATTTACCTCTGTTCACCTACGTAGCACCTCTTTAGTATTTCTTTTTTTTCTCCTTATATAATCAACATCTTTTCTTTCGAAACTTCATCATTTGCTTTTATACATTCAACCACGCTTCTTTTTTACCTTTAACCGCATTCATCACCTCTTCATTCCACCATCCGCTTAACAATTCTTTACTTCCTACTTTAGCACATTCCACATACTTCCTTTCCACTACTAACAATTGCTTCCTTCATTTGCCCCAATTTGTTCAGTATCAACTTTTCACATTCAACCGATTTACTAGTGCGAGAGCTCTTACATACTTATTCCTTATTTCTTGTTTCTTTAAACTTCTCACTCTTAATTTTACCTACTTCCTTCGTATCACCTTCCTCTCCATCAAGCCCCCCCACTAACTTTAATTTTACATAGAACAAACATAATGATCCGATAATCCATTCCTAAACCCCTTCACTGATTTAACATTCCCAACACATATTTCAACATCTCCTCTTCCACAACTACAAATCAATCATACTTCTTACCTACTTCGTACCATCCACTACACCAACTCTAGTTAACTTATGGATACTCTTCGTGTCTTAAAGACTTCTCCTCTTCT
>JABUQX010081644.1:0-7500 GCA_015478945.1 Trachelipus rathkii
AAAGAAGAGATCAAAAGCGGTTTTTTCAAGTGGTATTTTTTAAAAAATACCCGGTGGTTTTCTTCGGGTCGGGCCCACTCATGCCAACCCTGATAGCCTTTACCCTATATAATTATATATTTATATATATATATAATATAATATATATATAATATTATATATTAAATATATTTATATATATATATATATATCTATAACCGTAATATATATATATAATTATACTATCACTAAATATTATATATTATATATTATCTATAATATATAAATACTATATATATAAATAATATATATTATATGTATGGTATTTTCTAATATTTGTATCAGTGCATATATTCTCAAAAAATTTCTAAGTTCAAAAAAATTTCTAAGTCCAGAAAAGTTATATTAAGTTTTTTAAGAAAATTCTTTAGTGCAAGCTTCTGGCATAATTCCATAAGCTTGCCACTAAAAGAATTTTCTTAAAAACTTAACTTACTTTTCTGAACTTAAAAATTTTTTTGAACTTAGAAATTTTTTTTCAGAAAATATATACTGATTCAAATATAGAATTTCTATATATATATATTATATATATAAATATTATATATTATATATTATAATATATATATAAATATATATTATATATATATATATATAATATATATAATATAATATCTATCTATTATATATATTATATATATATATACCATATATATATTATAATATAATAATATTATATATATATATATATAAATATACTATATATATATATATATATAATATATATATATATATATATATATATATATAATATTATATATATATAACTATATATATAAATATATATATTATATATAAATAATAATAATATATATATTATATAATATATATAATATATATATATATATATATATATATTATATATATATATAATATATATATATATATAAATATATATATAATATATATATATATTAAATATATATTACCGTGTATATATATATATAACCGTATAATATATAATATATATATACGTATATATATTATATGATATATATATTATATATATATATATAATATATATATTATATATATATAAATATATAATATATATATATATATATAACTGTAATTATCTATATATATATCTATATATATAATAATTATAATAATAATATATATATATAGTATATATTTATTATATATAAATATACGGTATATTATATATTATATTATATATATATATATAATATATATATATATCTATATAATATATATATATATTTATATATATGTTGCGGAGAGAAGCACGCTGGGACCGAACACTCGTACCCGACTGGAAGGTGCCTCTCTCCACTTATTCTCGTAGAGTCGATGATCGAAGAATATTGAATAATTCGGAGGTCAAAAGATATAATAAGAAGTCGATAGTTTTAAAGTGATGTTCGATAGATGTGGTTTGAAAGTCTAGTAAGCACAGGCAACCAACTTACACCATCAGAGGTGTTACGGAGCAGGTTAGGCTATTTCCGTAACGGAGGGAGATTGTCTCCGGACTCCGTTGGCCTGCTTACTTGAGTGACTATTCAGGGAGGATTGTGAGTTTTTCAAGGGGAATGAACAATTGTGATACACTTTACAGGTCTTGTCTTAACCCCAAATGAAGGGTTTACTTAACTATAGTGTTTCCGGATCTATCTATCAATGGAGACTAATCCGATAAAGTTCTTGAAGATTAAGAATAAGAATATCAATAAAGCCTCAAAGATCAATAGAGAATCAAAATCTAGGAATATTGACACATCTAGAAAAAGTTATATTTACTTAATTCGTGTCTAATTATATACATGTGGAGTTTGTGAATATATAAAAGATAAACAATCCACTCCAAAAAACTATAGTATAAAGTTATATGAATGGATTATATAATAATTTTAATTAGTAAAATACATTGGAATTATACTTAAAATCCAATGTATTATGATTATGTACATTTAAGTTCAGGATCAGATTCAAGAGTGGAAACCAAACGAATCCAAATATCATTCGTGCAATGAAGTAAGGGAGGAAATAGGAATTATGACTCAATCATGACAAATATATTGCACTTAGCTGAGATTGACTGAAGAATGAACCCAACAAATAAAAAAAAGATTTAAACCAGAGATTGAAAACTGGAATCAGACCAGAAATTGGAATCTTGCCCAAGCTTAAAAAACAGGAATTGAAATCTTTCCCAAGATTAAAACCCTGTCAATAAATAATAAAGGGGATTAACTACAGATCACCTCAATCTTCATATATGACAGTATATTTTTATATAATATTATATGTACTTGATTTCGTTTATTGAACTCACCCTTTCAATGTCCAAGAGGGGCTTGTTCAATCAATTCAATAGTTGCTGGTCCTTTCTGATATTGTTGGTCACGAATGTTATGGTACAATCATGTACTTTTTAGAATTTAACAAAAGTGTTTATTTTATAATATTATCATATATCAAATCATATATTCAAACTAAAAAAGAGAGAAAATAATTATAACCTCTATAATTCCTAAGGTTGATAATGAATACAGTAATTAATATATAAAACTCATGCCAGGCTGGAGCATTTTGCCAGACTGGATCAATGAGAATCTTAAAATTACAAAACCGTTACTACGGGTTACTTCAGTCGTCAATGGCACAACTAGCACGAATAACATCTCCCTTATATCCTCCCCCACTAAATCTAAACCCCCACCTCTATTTTCCACGTCGTTCGAGAAAGACGGGAGTGGGGGGAAAAAAAAGAAAAAAAAAGGCGGCAAGAGCCTAGAAGGTGGAAGAAGGGACAACTCAGGAACCTTAAATATATATTACAATATATATTTTTCAAAAGTTATTAATATATTTACAAATTATTATAATTTCCTTCCTTGTGCTTAGGCAGGGAACGAAGACGATCAGCAGATTCGTTCTCTTCGATGAACTCCTGCATCAATTACAGAAGCTTTTTGCTCCATCATCCAGCGTAAGCCTGTACGCAGTACAACCTTAACGCTGGAATCCAGAGCAGACTCATAGTCAAGGGATACATTGGAAATGACAAATACAAGAAGGATGTTGAGGACACGAAGGCACAGACTGGGGCTCACTCAGTGGATAATTTGACTGAGGAGAAGGGATGTAAGGACCACTAGGTTCTTGTACATTCATTAAAGGAAAATAATTTTTACATTGGAAATAAATTGATGGGAAAAATTTTATAACGGGACTGGTTGTACATAAGGGTGAACTTCGGGAATAGTTTCTGCGGGAGATTCATCATGACCAGTATGAAATAAAATTGAGAGGAATCATATAATTTGGATACATCCTTTTAGTGTATACGAAAGAATGGTCATTAAGGGTCTTCTTTTTTTCAATATCTGATATTAGGGGTGACTCTACGTACTCCGCCTTTATGAATTCTTTTTATGATGGATTCAATATGTCGTTTCCCTCGGACGATGTTCTTCTCCGGCCATTGGTACTTGTTGAGGTGAAAATGCAGGATCATCAAGGAGATCATTCATGGAGGATACGCTTTGTTTAAGCGTGGAAATCTTGTAGAAGGCGACATATATATAAACGGTGGCTTGGACTCCGTGACCTTGGCCATGATCCCGGGAATAGCGTCCACGGACAGATCATCAACGTTCATATATGGGGTCAGTGTTTTTCCCCGCTCCTGCATTTTTTTTTACCATCTTGTCAGGGACCATATGCTATGGTCTTACAGTTGGTGTCATTAGGGCCTAGACCATTGGTAGGCAAGAGAACTTCAATAGACACTCCTGACGTAACCACAGGCATCCTGAGGAGTTGACTAGTCCGGGTACTCTGGGAACCGACAGAGATTTTTGCTTCAGCCCAATCCATTCTGAAAAATACAATATATTCGGCAGTAATCGAGTCATGGTAGGATTTTATGATAATAAATAAAAAATGCACAAATATATTCTAAGCTAAGGTATTAATTTCAACAGTCAGTCAGGAGACGAAATGAATCAGAGTAAACTAACTCATTTCCTCTCTCTCACTTTTCTCAGAGTGGACCCAAAAGGTTAAAACGGTCCCACTATAACTCTGAGAAACTGACTAACTATTGAAACAAAAAGAAGGGAAACAAGTACTAAATTCCAATATAGAATTTTTAAATTTTACTTTAGAAGAGTTGGACAAAATATATATTTCAGTGGTAGTCAAATAATTTTTTAGTAGCGTATTACGATGATCTCCTTTCCACATAGTAAGAAGAAAGGATCATCTATAATACGCAATTCACTGAAAACCCCTGTACCTCTGCAACCTATGAAACTTTACTTAAAATCATGGCATATTATATTTTTGTAAAATAAAAACAATATGAGGAAGTCTTTTTCCTTATTCTTTTTATTTTATTTTTAACCATAATTACGGAGTCCTATGATTTAGAGATGAAGACTCCACACATCCAGCTATAAGCATCTGATTGGACAATGGCGAAATTCTCTCATCAGGAACCAGAAAAATCTGCAAAATAGGTTTTAAAGCTCCGCCACTCCACAACCTGTCATGTAACATGACAAGCTCGTTGGAGCGGAGGAACCGGTATATATATATGTACAATGTACATATATATACACACATATTCCTAATATATATATATATATATATTAATTATCAGAGGCAGGTAGTTTTCAATGAATATACATACAATATATATATATATATATTGTTAGGGAAAATTTATTTATACAGTATAATATACACCGTATAAATTCTTTTTTGACTTAAAAATGGGTAACTCAATCACACAAGACTTTATTATATAGAATGTTTATTAGTTTAAATAAATAGTTTAAGAAGGAAGTATATGAAAGAGATTAGAAAGACAGAGAGAAAAACTATCTTGGTTCTTAGTTTGAGATAAACATTTTGCTCATTATATTAGCTTTTTTCAAATCAGTATTACACATTAAACTTAATTAAAGAAATTTGCAGAGCAATCCTTCAACAGATGAAACCTAAGCTAAACAAATTTCTGACTATTAGTTATCTCAGGCAATTATCACTTTTCAATTTATAACACAGAGAAGGTTATAAAAGACTGGTACGTCTCCGACGGACATATTCTATGGGGGTAGACATTACATTCGGAAAATTGGGAACCATTCCTCTACTTCTAGTACTGGGAGGAATAGGCAATTGCATTTCCTCCAAGATTTCATCATCTATATGGACCAAAGTCAAATTACTATTATCCAAATGGACGTTAGTGGGATCACCAATTACCTCTCCCACTATTTGAAAAGGGAGAATTCTAGTCTCCGAGACAGGTGAAGAAACCATCTCAGCCGACGGGGACATATTGAAAGAATTACTACTTGGCGGGCTGAAACCATAAAATTCAGTCTTTTGAGAGCTGGAAGAACTATCTAGGGTAAAAAGGTTTGACCCATCGACCGGCAAATCACCCACAACATTTCTCTCTGACAGATCCATAAGGTCATCAGAAGAGACTGAGGGAGAATAGTCAGGTCTATCCATAAAAAAGGACGGGGGATCCGTTAAATTCAACCCAGATGTTTCCAGATTATTACTTTCCAACTGCTGTGCTTGTGAAACTATAAGATCTTCATTATTATTAGTTAACCTTACAGGAGAAAGGATAGAAGGGTATTTAAATTTACTAGGGTATTCATGAGAATACATATCAATATAATCTAAAACAGGGGTAAGTATCTCGTCATGGTTGACCTCCAGGGTACTA
This sequence comes from Trachelipus rathkii, assembly GCA_015478945.1. Lineage (NCBI taxonomy): Eukaryota > Metazoa > Arthropoda > Malacostraca > Isopoda > Trachelipodidae > Trachelipus > Trachelipus rathkii. Next base: position 5,759 of record JABUQX010081644.1, read on the forward strand.
CCATGGCTCTTAGGAGAACTAGTAGGAATATTTATTAAATCTGTCTCGGATAGACTAGAATCGGAATCTATCTCAGGTAAACTAGAATGGTTAGAATTAGATTCGTCCGAAGAATGGATAGGTGAAATGGGAATTACGAGAGGAGGCAGCAAGAATTTAACCCCTTTGTGACCTGAAGATTGTAAGTATGTTGAAGACAACCGAGGATCTAACTCCTCCATACTAATGTTAAAGTTTTCCCTTTGATCCCAAGAAGTGGGCTCTATTACAGGAGTTAAATTGGGCAGTTGAATATAGTCACTTAAAGAGATAGGATTAAAAGTTAAGAATCCCTCAAAATCAGCTTCCCCCTCCAGGGATTCATCGCAACTAGTGAACAATAAGGGGTCCGCGATGGCCTCTGACTCATAAGAATTAGCTGAATCAGTCTCAGACTCAAGATCGCTGGATTCAGGAGGATTTTCATCATCCCCATCCAACAAACTCTCCTCGTCCGAGAAAAATGCATCACTAATTTCTTTATTTCGAGTCAGGTATTTTCGCAAATAACCCGGAATCTCAATCCATTCCCTTAAGTGTGAAAAATGGACTTTTTGAGTTCTACTGGGGGGATTGGTATTCCGTTGGATGACATATGCCACCCTATTCGGGTTCACGTCAACAACGGTAAAGGGTCCTTCCCACTTATGATGAAATTTAAGAGCAGTGCTTGGCCCAGTTCGTATTACTTTACGAGCTACTTTTTGACCAACCTTGAAAGGTTTAAAGTTGACACTGCCCTCTTTCCAATATTGGGGAAAAGTATGCACTGGAGTATGGGATTTTTGTAATAGATAATCTGAGGGACATGTCCAATGCGCTATGATAAGTATTATTATAAATTAATATGGAGGAAGACAATTCTTCATCCCAAGTAGCGGGTTGTTCCAGAACCAAACATTTCAGTAGTTGAATCAAACTCCGGTTAAATCGCTCTGAGCGTTACTCGAGGGATGAAGTGGAGATATTCTCACATGTTTAATGTTGTGTTTTTGTAACACCTGTTGGAATACCTGGGAAGTAAATTCAGTTCCATTATCAGTTAAAATACGATTTGGAACTTTAGGAAGGAAAGGGAGAACTTGGTGTTCCAGTTTCCGAGAGACGGTCAAGCTGGACTTGTCGGCAATGGGGACTACAGACACCCATTTAGAATAATGATCAATAAAGATCATGCAATATTTATTTCCTTTAAAAGTTTTAGGGAATTGAATCAAATCCATGGCACATAAATCGAAGGGATAGTTGGCCAAGATTTTCAACATGGGGGGAGTAATATTGGAAGAAAAGTTTTTCTGCATCTGGCAAACAGGGCAACACCGCACTACATCTGAAATTACCTGGTTGACCCTAGGATGCCAAAAATGCTTAATACTAACTGAAGCAGCTTGTTCCGGCCTATGTGGGCACAGGATACATGGAGGCCCAAAACTATGTGCATTAGTAAGTCCAAAGAAATCGCGTATAACAGATCCCCAGACGTAGTTCGGTAATACAAAATGTCATTTTCCAAGATCATTTGTTTAGAATGACTTTTGTATGGTTTGGGTACTTGTTGCCAATTTATATTGTTAACATTTTTCTTAAAACCCTTCAATAAGTATCGAAGAGTACGATCATTATTTTGGTCGTATATAATATCTGTATCGTTAATATTAGTATTAACTACCGATATGTTTTTCACCTGTATGGTGGAAGATTTC
>JABUQX010081644.1:12500-25000 GCA_015478945.1 Trachelipus rathkii
ATTATATAGATGAATATATAATAAGGGTTAATGGTATGTTAGTGATGTCACGTATAAACAGTAAAGTCCAATCACGTCTAATATCTTTATGTCACGTCGAAATAATAATAATTAGATGAAACAATAAATGATATGATCTATGATGATGATGAATTATGTCTCTCTCTTTCTCTGGATCAATCTGACACTCTTATATTCTCTGGATACTTCTAACACTCTTCTATTCTCTGGATACTTCTAAGACTCTTCTAACTTGTTATATGTAATGGTATTCGCTCTATACTGATGCTACTTATTCTATTTATTATTACTTATTACTTAATTTTAATATGTTATTAATTAATCTCATATATCAAAAAAGACTTTGCAAACTGAAACAAAGGATAAATCATTGCCAGCGGCAATGATGATGGTTCACATCATCACTGTCTGCTATCACTCTCACACCACTCTCTTCTCTCCCTTTCATCCCCCTAATATTTCTTCAAACACTGAAACATATTAATCATCACTTATTTCACACAACTCTCATTTCTACTTAGTATACATTATTATACCTACATTTCCTTCCACTCAAATTCCCAATGTATTCCTCACACATATTCCACATCTTGTACAATCCATCACTTACATTTTGATACTTCCATTTCTTTCCCGAGTTAATCTCTTCCATCAGTTCATCACATAATATATATATATAACACACTCGTAAAGGGGCGTAATTTTAGTGCGGGGGGATGTAGGGGTTGCTGTCACAGTAACTCCTACTCTATTTGAACATGTGCATCACTAAATATTTATAGCTCTGGTTTTTGCATCACTGAAATTTATAGTGCATTTCCATTTAGTCTTTATTATTATTTATAACATAACTTCTTCCCCCTCTGCTAATCATCTTTTTTTTAGGAGATTATATAAGTACGTAGGCAATTTCAGAATTTATATTATTTTGTGAAGTGGACCACATTTATTTTGTCCTTTCACCACATCTCCGTCAATCTCTCTGGATTCCTTGTGGACAAGGAATTAACACCTCTGTAAAAGTAAGATATTACTTTTACTATGTTCATACACTTAATGTCTTTATAATTTTAGAGGTGTGTGTGCTCCATTTGAGATTTCTGTATGGTTTGGCTTATGGCTTCTCTATTTTCACAGTTCATCAGCAGTTCTCCGGTCTTCCTCAAGACTCTTCAAACAACCCTTGTGGAAGGTATCCACAATCCCCAAGGGTGAGTTGAAGCCATGCTTTATATCCTTTTTTTTATGTTTTCTGTCATGGAGCACAAATTTTTACAGTATGCCTATTTTTATTTTATCAGGTTCTAGTGCAGGGGCATATTGCTTATGTTCTAGTGCAGGGGCACATTGTCCGTTTTAGTGCAAGGGCATATCGCCTCCATTCTAGTGCAGGATCTTATACAACCTCCAGCAGACTATTCAATTCAGCACTGGGAGTGCTGTTTCATCAGACCACAGAAGTTAAGTGATCTTTATATTTGCATCCTTTACTACACACACACATATCAGTTCTTGTTCCTTTTTGTAAATATATCTCTCTTGAAACTTGAATTGAATGGAATTTAACTGAACTGACCTTACGACTTCAACTTACGATCTTAGGTTTGGGTCTAGACCAAACCGATGGATAACAGATACTCAGAAATAGAAATCGACATTTAGATTATCCTCCCCTTAATTTAAGTACAATAAACGTTGTTTTAAACGTTTTGTTTTATTTCCCCGGATTCATCAAACCTGACCTTGTTCATTCAAGGAGGAATCGTCAGCATCACTTACTTAAAATTATATTGAAGGTTCATTTTTGCGGAAGGCCCAAATTGAGAGTGTTCAGGTAATAATAAGTAGTACCGTTAGGAGATACACTAATTCTACCATTAACAGCGGTGTAGGTAGATAAATATTAACTTTAGTTAGTGTTTTCAGACTAACCTTTTAACACCTAGTCGCCACAGTAACAGTAGTACTAACTGACTAATTTTCTCTCTGTCTCTGTTTCTCTATTAGAATTAATTCATTAATCTTTACTGACAGTTCCTTTTAGTCTCTGATCTTCGACGCTGTCTTAGTTTCTGATCTCACTTTCTGAATTTATTGGGTGGTTTGGGGACCTCTGTTAACAGTTAATATCCGGGTCTTCTTTCCATTAACTCTCCCTAACATACTCTTTAAATTTAGTTGGCGCCCGAACAGGGACTGCCATTTGTATTTAGCACTTTAGTAAGGTTTAACAATTAGATATCTGGGTAGATACTACTCACCTGAACAATTCCAATTCGAAAATTCCGCAAAAACAGTTCTACCATTCAAGTTCAAGTCAAGAGACTAGATACAGTTTTAGTTTCCTTACAAACTTAACCTCCTTTTTCCTGCAACGCTCTTCCTACTTCTCATCCCTCATTTATATTTGTTTTTTTTGAATTTATATATTTGATATATATTTTTTGAAATACAAATTTCATGTACTAACCCTAATGATGACTTCTTCCAACAGATTTGCAGTGCTTGGGGGTGAGGGAGTGAATGTGGGGATGGATGAGGTTGAGAGTCGGCGTGACATGGGAGCAGTGGGCGGTGGTTTAGCGAATATGGGTGGTGATATTGAGGATGAGATGCCTCCAGCGACTCAACAGGATATATTGAACTTCGTCAAGGAGAGGGAGGCAATAGAACAGTTGCAAAACAGAAACCTAAGAGGTCAAATAAATCCACCACCACCTAGAGTTCCTCAGCAGTTAACAGAGGTAGATCCAGGAAATCCACCTCTTCAGGAGTTTCTGGCTACCATTACCCAGGAATTTAAGTTCCTAAAAGAGGAAACGGCAATGTTGCGAGCACAACAGCCAATACCACCACAACAACCGATTGTTTCTACAGTTGTTGCTCCAGTGATGACAACAGATGTGCTGTCAAATGAAATGGCTTTGATAAATTTTGGATCACCAGTTTCCCCATTAATAGCAGCACCAATGCAACAACAGCAACAACAACAGTTCTATCCAGGAACTATGGCTCAGACATATGTTAGTTCCCCTTCTTCAGACGTTCTTTACACGACGCACACAACGACTCCCATAACACAACAGACTGACGCTACTAACAGACAGCAATATATACCTCCTTATTTCAATGATCCCTTGACTTCTAGTCCTTCTTCAGAGATACCGATAACAGTACAACAGCCTGGTATCGTACCGCTTATCGATACCCGGTCATATGTTGTTCCTCCTCAACCACAACCGATTTACTCTCTTGCAGATAACAGAGAGCCAGCTTCAATACTCGCACCTAGTAGATTAGACATTTTGGAGCGGCACATGCTACTAATGTCACAATCTATTCTCTATCTGGCTGAAATCGCCAAGAATTCCCGGAAAGTCAAAGTGGTTGAGCCAGGGAAATTCAAGTATGAGGCTGATCAAGATTTGGTTAGTTATTTCGCTGACTTTGAGCAGTATTGCTCATTTAACTATCCAAATGCACCTCATCAATGGTTAAGGCTACTAGGCAGGCAACTTGAAGGTTCGTTCCTGCAGCTGTACAACTTATTAATTAAAGATGACAGGAACTACAGTTCAATTAAAGAAACACTTTTAACATGGTACCAGCAAGAGGAGAAAAGGAAAGATGCACATAAGCTCAATGCTTATCATTCAGCTTACAGGACTCCCGGTGAAAGCGTCCGAATGTACGCTCTTCGCCTGGAACATCTCGCAAAGAAAGCCTATCGTGGGCTAGACATGAGAGAACATGATTCTCTACGTACAGCTTTCCTTCTGAGTCTTCCTCCTTACGTCGAGAAACGGATAACAGAATATATCACACAGCAAGAAGAAGATAGTAATATTCGTGTGCCATGGCGGAAAATAGTAAGCCTTGCTGACACCTACATTAGAGACTACGAAAAAGGGAAGAATGTAGCCGCTTCTTCTAACAGCCGGTTTACTGTGTCTTCGGATCAACCTAAACAAGACTTAGACGAGACAATCAGAATAGATGTCATTAATCCAGGTTGGTCGGAGGTTTTACAATCCCAACATGCACAGCCACAACCACCTAAAACAAACAATACCCGCCAACAGAATACACGTAACAATAACAATACACGTACTTATCCCTCATCCAATAACAGAAATCAGACCCAAAACACTTACACTCCGACACGTCACAACGAGAACACTAACAGAAAACACCTCGTTTGTGATTACTGTGAGAATGTTGGGCACGTGATGGATGAATGCTACAAGTATTTAGGAGTATGCAGTTATTGTCGAAAGAGGGGGCATGTAAGGAATGAATGCAGGTCTATCAGATCCCCTCCACGTACGAAACAATTGAATTCTGGCAGAGTGTGTCCATTTTGTAAGGGTCCACATGCGGGAATAAACTGTTCACAAAGGACACCACCGCGCAATACACAAAGGACACAGAGGTCACCCACAAATAACAGAAAAAACAAATCACCACAGGCCTCTGGTTCAAACAGGAAACATAATTCCCCCAGCGCGGACAAAACACACAGAGCACCGACTAACATGCGTGACTCACCAAGGCCGCAACGGAAGTTTTTAGACCCGTGCGACTGGTGCCATAAGTCACATATGGAAGGCCGATGCATGGGTCCTTCAGAAGCAGTACAAGCCGGAGCTTTAAACTGCAAGTCTCCACGGAAATGAGCCCTCCAGTGGAGAATAATAGCTTACAGCAGCTCAATGCCCTAGTAGACATAGTAAATAGTGATAGAAGTAGTGCTAGCACTTTTCCTGTAGCCGTAGACTTAGTAGTCGATAGCAGTAGTGCTAGGACCCTTCTACCTGACACAAAGACCCTTCTACCTGACACAGTTACTCTCTTTCTTCTCTTTCTTCTCACGTAGTATGTAGTAGTAGTTCCCATACGGAACCCGTAGTATCAGTTGTAGCAAGTAGCCTCCCTATGGAGACTGTCGTGGTAGGAAGTAGCGATAGTCATAGTGATAGGCAGGTGAAATCAGATGCAGCAGCAAACAACATGGTGAAACCGCATGACATTGCAGCAGAAAATATTTGTCATGTCCACCTGGCAGTAAACAATTTTCCAATTGAGGATGATATGGTTGTTACCATAAATCTCTGCCAGGCAGAAGTTGATCCACTAATTGTTTGTGTGAAATTAGAACACAACAGCTCGAATGTGTATGATTGCCTTGTTGATAGTGGGGCAGGTGTAAGTTTGGTGAGTGAAGCAGTATTGCAGACTTTGCAAGAACCAGTTGAGCTTTTGCCATCTGCGAAAGTAGGGGTGAAAGCAATTAGTGGGTTTGGAAGTGGCAGAATTCCGATTGACAACTACGTCAACCTAACTCTTCGGTTTCAAGATGGCTTTGAAACTCAGCCCACCGAATGTTTCATCGTTCCTGAAGAATATATGGAGTTCGCCATAATATTGGGAACATACTCTCTAAGGGATAATGAGCTCTTGCCTGATTTGTCCCAAAAAGAACTCATTCGTAGAGAGGACAACAATGATATAACAGTAATAGCTTCAGGAATTACTCGCCAACGTGTACGTACTCATCCTCATGTGGGTCGTATCACAACAGTTAACAGTCCTATATTCAACAATTCAAATATAGATGAACTAGACATCCTGAATAATCAAACCAATGATAAAGATCTAAAGTTGATCATTAGAGGTTTTCAGAACCAAGATGTTATGCAGGGATGTTGGCTTAGGGTACATAAAATGTACAAACAATACAGATCTCAGTTGATATTTGAGAATGGGATACTTTTTCACAAGTTAAAATCGGGAGAATTACTGTATGTTATTTCTCTTGATTTTCTCGTTCACATAGTTTTAGGACTTCACTTTTCTTGTGCCCATATCGGACGAAACAAACTTCTTCAGCTTATTTACAAGCACTTTTGGCACCCGCGAGTCAACCGGGTGGTCTCAGACATCGTCAGATGTTGTCCGATATGTCAACGACAGAAAACATTTTCTTCTGTCATGACACCTCCGATGCTAAAGATTTTAGCCGAGTATCCATTCGACTTGTGTGCAATGGACTTGCTCCAGTTTCCTCAAACAAGTTCAGGTCACAAGTACTGTATGGTACTCATTGACCACTTTTCCAAGTGGGTTTCAGTTGTTCCTTTATCGAACAAAACCAGTCTTTCTGTTTCTAACAAATTCAAACATCAAATTCTTCCATTTCTTCCAAAAGTTCCAAACCGAATTCTCACCGACAACGGTGCTGAGTTCACTTCTCAGACTTTCCAAAATGTTCTTCAAGAACACAATATCAAGCACATAAGAACTTCTCCGCTTCACCCTGCTAGCAATGGGGTTTGTGAGCGCTTCAACAGAAGTTTAATTCAGATCATTAAATGCTTGGTGCTTGAAAATCCCAGTGGTTGGGATGAGGAACTTTCGTCTTCTGTTCTTATTTACAACAATACAGCACATAGTGCTCTCGGTATTTCACCTTCCGACTTTCTTCTGCAGAAGGCTCATTCTCCGACACACAGTTTTCCACAATATTGGAAAGAAGGTAGTGCGAACTTCCGACCATTTCGCGTCGGACAGAAAGTTGCGAAAAAAGTAATTCGCACTGGTCATAGCACTATTCAGAAGTTCAAGAGCCGATGGGAAGGCCCCTATATCATCACTGCAGTTAATGATAACCGGGTCACCTACCTTATTAGACGTGCTAGTGACCAACAAAATAGATTACAGAAAGTCCATTTCTCTCATCTACGAGGATGGATAGATATTCCCACATACCTTCGCAGATATTTAGCTCGCAACCCTGAGGTGCGCGAGAAATTCTTTACCGACGAGGATGAAGAAGACGAAGAAGTGGATGAAGATGCAGAAGACTCTGATACTAATTCAGTTGCTAACAGTTCTTCAATATCAGATAACGATGTTGAAGAAGATCCATTTCAGTCCATCGAAGACGATGATGAAAATGACTTTGAGGGATTTCTTCCAACAAATCCTATCCCAATGGATCTATTCACGAGGTTGCCTAACTTATGGGATCAAATAGAACAACTGAACGTTGATACTGCAGAATCAACAATGTCTCCTGTGAGAACTCCAGTCCTTTCACCTATAGTAGTTCAGCCTACTCGTTCTCCGCCCAAGGTTACTTTCGTGCTTCCTCCAAGTGATATAACAGAATCTTCACGAACCATTCCGGTTCCACCTTTATCGTTACAGCCGAATCTATCTGCTGTTTCCCCAATTCAGGTACACAGTCCTAGTTTGGATTACCATGACTTCTATACTCATGTATATCCTTCTCTATCTGAAACTTCAAGTATCTCGGCTTTACGCCGGCTAGCAGTCACACTATTGTATCATCAGTTTCTACTCCCCAATCTCCGGCTATAACAAATCCAAATACAGTTGCTTTTCACTCAGTTAGTGAACTAGAGGGAGCGTCTTTCTTGAGTTCTTTCTTCAAGGATAGACCAAGTTCCAATCTCCTTGGTCCTTCAGCAGTTCTCAGTTCTTTTCGAACTCAACAAGATTCGCCTCCACCTTTTTCGCCTTTCAATTTCAGTACGTCTTCTCAACATTCCGATTTCTCAGGTTTCCATTCTAGTCCTTCATCTTCTCCTCCTTCAGAATATTATCAGTTACCATCACTTTTTCAACTTTCTCAAACACCACCAGCTCCATATCATGTAGTTGGTGAAGTTCTCGGTGATCCTGCTCATCTCCAACTTGATGACAGTGATCTCGAGTTAGTTCACATCGGAGAAGAAGACTTGACCAGGTTCCATTTTCCACCTCGCCCATTTACTCGACGTATGGGACAGGTACCTGATCTTCCGAATGTGATGGAAACTCCTCTAGAATACGTGCTCAATAGAAGAAGGGGTAGTTTGTTATAGACCGGTTAGTAGTTAATAGTTTCTCAAAATGATTATCAGAATTCTCAACAGTTCATCAATTTCTTTCTCAATAGGTTCCGTTGTTCGTTGAACTGAACGCTTGCTCGCTCCTGTGGTATTTCGCTCTCTTCCTCATCAATTTTCCCATTTTCCTTCGTTCTTCCTGGGTTCTGTGAGTTCTGGGAGGGAATGATCATGGGGTGGTACAGGGTGGAATTTGCAGGATGGCATGCGGTTAATGCAGAAACATGCGGATGTTTTGAGGATGATTTTCTAATGCGGATGCGAATTACATGCACTCATTTCATCTCTCTTTCATTACATTAGATTCAGACAAATTCAGTGACACTGTAGAATCTTCTTTACATTCATCTCAGCCTCACTGAATACTTGCCTATAATTCTATCAGAACGTTGTTGTTGGTTGTAGTAATTTATTATTATTATTATTTTTAATTTAATATTTTTAATATTTAATAAAACTGAAATAAAATGTAAAAATGAAAATTTTCCCCTTTAGGCTAATTTTAAGGACATATTTGCATAAAACACAGTTCACTGAGTTGAAGATTGCCCTCGTGGTATTCAACGACAATTATGATAAGCCAACAACTGTTATGTTCTTTTGTCACTTAACACATTTTTCTATTTGATACACCGACACTTATTATGTGCATATTAATTTTAAAATTTGTAAAAAGAATTTAAAAATCAGTATTTCAGTTGAAAATATGATTTATATTTCTTGAAAATTAATTAAATTATTGTAAAAAGAATTTATTATAAACATTTTGTAAATATTATGTTATAATTGCAAAGCAAAGTTATTAACTTAGAAATTAATTAAATCAGATTTAAATAAATTTAAGCTGACTTGTTAAATATTAAATTTTAATTTTAAATATTTGTAGAAGGAACAAGATTATACTTTATTATTATGTATCACTTACACGGATGCAAATAATAAAGCCCCTGTAATTCTCTTTGCAGTATGAAGACTCTCTTAGCAGTTGGAGCTAGCGAATTGGAGTTGCTCCGCCGAGAGAAGAAGCTGCTCAGAGATCAATTTAACCTTCATGTAAGGGTGGATTATGGTTCGGGTCGGACTATCCACGACTGTCCTCCCTATATCGAAACCCTCATGAAACCCGACGTTGACTTCATCCTGATATGGGCACTTACACCCTTGGCCTGGCAGAAAAAATCCATCTCTAATGGAGACAAGTCAACAACAGTTTTTGAGCCTGTGGTCAACTTTACAGTCGAGGGTGTACCCAACATCATGGATCAGATCACGAAATATGCCAAAAAGAAAAATCCGAGGGTCAAAGTTTACCTCATGATTCCTCCAGTTAAAGACATGTACGTCTTTAACCAAAAGCGGATCACGAAAGCATGGGGTCCAGCTTTTGCCGATCACCTCAAAGATGATGACTCCATGTCCCCTCGGTCAATGAGAGAACACTCTATCAGATCCTTCGTCCTGTTTGAAGACTTGGCATATTATCGTTATAAGTGGACTGATAAAACCACTCTACGCGGTAGTGAGGTTTTTAATTACTATTATGGAACCAAACGAGGCACGCCGGAGTATAAAAACACCCCACATCTCCGATACATTAAGAAAAAACAGATGTTTCTTCAATCTCCGATGCTATATGATGGGTTACATGCCAATCGTTTGTTCCTGGAACAATTCATGCGGAAGTATAGGAGTTTCTTCACTTCCCACGCTCTTTCCCGTCCTTCCCGTCCACGGCCTTCTGATAGCCGTCGTGATGTACACTCACGAACTAGCCATCTACCATCTACTTCGACCTCTACTAGAAGCGAGGAAAGGAGACAACCAATCCAATCCGCAAATGACCCACCTCGACCGTCTACTTCTCGAACTTTATCCAACATCGAGAGGCGGTTGGGTGCGGCTCCTTTCACTGGATTGCCTCCATCAGCTTTTGTACCTCAGTGGCCTCACTCCGTTTCAGCCTATACAACTCCACAGTCGGAGTACCCATCAACCCAGAGTCATCTGTCCGACTACCCGTCTGTTTCATCGTCTACACCATTATCATACCGTTCTCAGCTGGGTGGTTCCGACCAGCAACAACATGACCAAATCCGGTTGGAAATGCGGATGATGTTGGAGAGGTATGATTATGGTTCCCTATCAGATCATAGACGTTCCCTAATTTTAAACTCGATAAAAAAATTTATCGAAGAAGAGGAACTCGTGCTTCAATCCCGTCAGTCACGTTTTCTTCCTTCTCTTCAGTAAACAGGAAAGCAGAACAAAAACAGTGGTACAGTGTAAATATTGTAATATTATATTGCGCTGTCAATATTTCAGTTTTCCGTTTCTCAAAATTTTGGTTTTCTGGTTGTGTGTGGTTAAGGATGTAATCAGTTCTTTTGATTTTCCATCATTTTTCGGTTAATCCCATCTCCTCGCCGCCTACCACTCATTAACAGATCATCGGCTTTATAATTCATCATTATAAGAAATTTGAGTGGGGGCGTAATTTTAGTGCGGGGGGATGTAGGGGTTGCTGTCACAGTAACTCCTACTCTATTTGAATATGTCCATCACCAATATATTTGGTGTATTTTTAGATTTAAGATTTATTCTTATTTGTATGCTTTTGTGCCATAATCAGAACTTTTTCCCCAATCTACTAATCTACTGTTTTTTAGGAAATTATATAAGTACGTAGGCAATTTCAGATATATTATATTATTTTTGTGAAGTGGACCACATTTATTTTGTCCTTTCACCACATCTCCGTCAATCTCTCTGGATTCCTTGTGGACGAGGAATTTACACCTCAGTAAAAGTAAGATCTTACTTTTACTATGTTCATACACTTAATGTCTTTTAATTTTAGAGGTGTGTGTGCTCCATTTGAGATTTCTGTATGGTTTGGCTTATGGCTTCTCTATTTTCACAGTTCATCAGCAGTTCTCCGGTCTTCCTCAAGACTCTTCAAACAACCCTTGTGGAAGGTTCTAACAATCCCCAAGGGTGAGTTGAAGCCATGCTTTATATCCTTTTTTTATGTTTTCTGTCATGGAGCACAACTTTTTACAATATGCCTACTTTTATATTTCTCAGGTTCTAGTACTGGGGCTGATCGCCTCCAGTTTATTCCATTTTAGTGCTGGGACTTACTGCTCGTTTTCCAGCTGGGCGTTTAATTACGTCTCCATCACAACTTGGTTCTTTTACAACCTCCAGCAGACTTTTCAATTCAGCACTGGGAGTGCTGCTTCATCAGACCACAGAAGTTAAGTGATCTTTATCTATTTGCATCCTTTACTACACACACACATCAGTTCTTGTTCCTTTTTGTAAATATATCTCTCTTGAAACTGAAAAACTGAAATGGAATAATTTGAACTTGACCTTACAAGCTTCAACGTACATCTTAGGTTTGGTCTAGACCAAAACCGATGGATAACAGATTACTCAGAAATAAGACGTATACTACATCAAATCACTCAAAATAGATCAACAGTGGCCTCTCCCGTGAACTGAACAGCAACTAAATACACATTCGTTAAACGTTGTTTTAAACGTTTTGTTTTATTTCCCCGGATTCATCAAACCTGACCTTGTTCATTCAAGGAGGAATCGTCAGCATCACTTACTTAAAATTATATCGAAGGTTCATTTTTGCGGAAGGCCCAAATTGAGAGTGTTCAGGTAATAATAAGTAGTACCGTTAGGAGATACACTAATTCTACCATTAACAGCGGTGTAGGTAGATAAATATTAACTTAGTTAGTATTTTCAGACTAACCTTATAACACCTCGTCGCCACAGTAACAGTAGTACTAACTGACTAAATTTTCTCTCTTTTTCTATTAGAATTAATTTATTTAATCTTTACTGACAGTTCCTTTTAGTCTCTGATCTTCGACGCTGTCTTAGTTTCTGATCTCACTTTCTGAATTTATTGGGTGGTTTGGGGACCTCTGTTAACAGTTAATATCCGGGTCTTCTTTCCATTAACTCTCCCTAACAGTGGAATACTAAGGCGGTTTATATATTAAATATATATATATATATCATATATATATATATATATATATATATATATATAATATATATATATATATATAATATATATATATTATATATATATAATATATATATATATATATATTACTAATATATATATATATATATATAATATATAATATATAGTAATATATATAATATATATATATTAAGATATATATATATAATTATATATATATAATATATATATATATATATATATGACATAATTACTGAACAAGAAATAGGGAAGCTCTTCTGGAAGGAAGCTCAAAAGGTTAAGAATGAGAATAAGGAATCTGCTTGAATAATGAATAGGATGGTGCTTTTGTAACTGATGAAATGGATGTGAGTGGAGTGTGGAAAAGAACACTTCGAAAATCTGCACAATATTAACAGTAATGCAGTGATGTGTTAGTGAATGTGTGTGGTTTTGATGCGTGCAAGAAGAATAGGATTTTGGGGATAGTTATTAGTAAGGAGGAGGTAATGGTAGGGTGAGAAAGTTGAGAATGGTAATCTGCAGGTATAGAT
>JABUQX010081644.1:30000-32500 GCA_015478945.1 Trachelipus rathkii
AAGTATGTCAGGGAAGAACTTGAGTCGGATGGCAGAGACTGCGTCGCAACTAGGAACCGACCGTGGCCCCGGCCAAAAATCAGGAAAAACCGAGGTTTTCTACCGGGGTTAACTGTAAATTTACACTAAATAATAGAGGGTAAAATCAAACAAAATAAAAAAATGTATTTTAATTCCATTACTCCTTTGTTATAAATTGATGCAAAATATATAAACATACCTAAATATAATCAATTTTTTTTTGTATTTACTATGATTTCAAATTAAAATTGAGGCCAAATTATAATTTTTCCGAGTTTTTAACATAAAAATATTCGAAATTTGATATATCAAGCGAATTCGGAAAAGGAAATAAATATAATTGTTAAAATATTAATGTATTTATTTATTTAAAGTAAATATCTTCAAGAAAATCAAATATTTTCCGAAATCTCTTTTCAAAATTATTTAATTTAATTCAATTAATATATAATATATATATATAATATAATTATATAATAATATATTATAATATATATATTATATATATTATTATATATATATATATATATATAATATAATATATATATATATATATAATATATATATATAACATTACGAACGCCTCGGCGCAGATGTTGCAGTCACCGCCTCTCAGGACAGAGAGGACGCTGTTCAAATCCTCCGCGTAAGCAGTTGGTTTTATCTACTGGGGGCAAGAATTAAAAACTTGACTGCGAACACTTGTGGCGCTTTGGGATAGCCGGCCTTAAAAGTTCGATTTCCTGGCGTTCCCCCCGTGTTACCCCTGCATAGGGGATAAAGCACGTTAAAAAGTAGTAATATATATAATATATAATATAATATAATATATATATATAGATATATATATATATAATATAAATATATAATATATATATATATAATATATATAATATATATATATATATATTAATAATATACTTTAGAGAGGAAGCCCTTGGATTCTTTTTTAGTTTTATGCTTTACGTCACTTCATTTTATTACTAAATGCACACAAATTAAAAACACATTGTTAAAGACACTTTTTTTAATGAAATAATTTTAAAAGGAAATGCTAATTTTCGTCCCAACACGCGAGACCTCTTCAGGCTAAGGAACTGCATTCTTTCTTGATCTTCATCAGTTCAAATGTGTTTCAGTTTCTGCTATTTTCTTCTTGGTGTTGTTGAAATATTTTGATGTTTTTCAGATATTCATTTTGTATAAAATTCTATCTTAACTTCACCGGATCTTATTATTGTAGTTGTATTTTATAAGGCAAAGGATTCCATATTTGCGATGATCGTGTGATTGATATTCTGACCATCTTATATTTGTTGATATTGAAGAGTGGCCAGGTTTACGCCACATGATTGTTAAAGCCTGAAATTTATAGCTGTCCTTGTTGCAGGTCATCTGTATGTTGATTTTTTCTTCTTTGCAAATCCATGGTTTCACCTATATCAGGGTTCACACTAAAATTTGAATTTGATCCCTGACTTTCCCTAGACCAAATTCTGCAAATTTTCCCTGACCAGCGTGTTCGTTATTTTTTGTGTATAAAATATCTATTTAATTATTATTGCAGCCTATTTACTCAGTTCATACATTAAATTATGGAAATTTACTTAGAAATTGTTCATCATCATGGATTAAATTTAAAGAAAAATTTTTTTTTTTTTAGTAATAAGCCTATACCTTACCCATACCGTCAAAGCACTCCTTTTTTATTTTTCAAAAGAAAACAGTTTTATTTATACAAAAAGAAAAAATAAATTAAAAGCTGACATTAATAGCCTAGGTGAAATAGCGTTCACTGTAATCACAAAAGTTCTAAATGGGAAGATTTAATTAACTTTTTCTTCTAAGCATTTGAATTTGATTTATACGGCTTCTTCTGAATGCTTTCAGTTTTAACATCTTTCTCTGCTCTTCAAGTTTATTGATCGTATGGATAATATTCTTTTCAACCTTATTCTCTTCTTTTGGTTCTGTTTTGACTCTTGAGATGTTCTTCATATCTCCTATGGGCAGCTCTTACATTTGTCAACATTTTTTGAGTGATAGGAACTTTATGAATACTTTCATGAGATCTTATAGCATTGTGCACTGTTCTTTGAGAAATCAGACTATGTTCTTTCAGATTCTCCACTAAAATTGCTTTATTTACAGAAAACCCTCCTTCCACTGTCGCATTTCCATGCGAAAATATCAGCCCTAATTTAATAATTTGCCACAATTCCGCATAACATTGATTCCAAGGTACTATAGAAGAAAAAAAACTAAGTCTCTTAGGACAATCACCATCCAAAAAATAGCTATTTTGAATTTTAATTCACCTTTAATGCCCTTCACTGCAAAGTAGAGTATAGTGCTTTTTCTTTCTCAGCACCAGAATCTGTGATTCGGTTATTGGTGTACAATGCCTCTAGCAATAAATCAAATCTTTTGTTTCCCTTGTTCTGGCTGATGAAAAACTATACTAGGATCCAATGATGAG
>JABUQX010081645.1:0-22500 GCA_015478945.1 Trachelipus rathkii
GTTATGTGTATGGATATTATGCTAGTTCTAAGCACATTTCAGATCAAAATCGTGAAGGGAACCAAGTATTGAATAGCGTACAGGCTCTACTTTGGTATGCTATGGTGATTAAGATAAGCACTTGGCACCTCATTATATGTGGAAGTGTAAAGCTACCCTAGAAGGATGGCATTAAGTAGGAACAAGAAAAGCAATGCCTTGCTATTCCTAGAATATGCTGAAAGCCAACGAATCGCATTTATGATGACTGCCATCTCTCATGTGAATTTACAAAAATTATGCGAAAAGGTAAAGGAAAGCAATCTCTTCCATACCCAGATTTTCCCTCATCTCAGAACCCAGTTCCTCATAATGAAAACTACCCTATACCTTCACCACACCTTCTGTGTAGTAAATTGTTTATGACCAGTCCATGACAGTATCAAAGAAGAAACTGTATGTTTCTCAAATAGACGTATACCTACTTAATATTTATAGTATATATATATATAATATAATATATTAATATATATATAATAATATATATGATATAAGTATATAATTAATATAAATTATATATATATATAATAATATATATATATATATATTATTATATATTAGAGGTGTAGCGGATGTTGATTTTTCACTATCCGTGGATGCCGGATGTAAAAATCATCTACCGGGTGCGGATAGCGGATAGTTAATTTTTTAGAGTCTTAGCCACATAGTACTTTCATATATATATATATTATTTAATATATTATATAATATAATATTATATATATATATATATATATATATATATAATACTATATATAATATATAATATATTATATGATATAATATATATATATATTATACTGTGTTATCCCAACTTTTTGCGCACTCCTCCGTCATCTCTTTCCCGCAGCCTCCACCCATTTGAAAAAGGTTATATATATAATAATACTTGAAAATAAATAATTCTCAAATTATGCTTTCAAACTAAGTTTCTGAGCCTTTCAAGGTGAGGTTTGCTTTTCTCTTGTTTCTTCGAAGTGATAGATCTGCAAGCTGAAAAGACGCTCACTTGCTATCATACTGTTGAAAGGCTGCTCGTTCCCTGGCGCAGTTCTGCAATATGTGGAAGAACTTTTACAATTATCTTAGCCATCAACCAATGGATATTTATACGATGCCAAGAGTTTTCGCTTTCGATAATCTTTCGATCAATGCAGAGTGTCCTTTGACACCGTCTGAACAAGGATTCTTCAAATCGCTTAAATGAAGTCAAAGCATGTTCATGAATTCACAATGATTTGCAACGATGTAAATGTGTGTCTGTTGCTGTAAATCTTTTCCTTTTATTTGTGTAATTAAAAACTTCCTTTAACAGCGTTTCATCCCATAGGCATACTAAAAAAAATTTAAACCCTCTGTAAAATACGTGGTTCAAGAAATTTGGTTTTGTAGTCTAGGTATCCAGTAAAAAAATGCTATTGCAGATGCGTAACTCGTTTGTAGATTTTAAATCTAGTTATCGATCTCACTATGTGTTTGCTGTCACCTTGAAAGTCCCTTACTTCTAATAGCAGTATTAAAACAGCTTTCTATCGTGTGCAACTGAGGATCCCGTTTAAATTAAAATTAGAATTGTTCCTGAGTCTATATAGTCTAGTTGCCTCTACTTAATTGATTAATGAAGATAGATACAATTACCTATTAAATCGTTTATCAATCAGCTGTCAGGTGTTTGTGAGGAAGCATAAGGAAACAGTTCATTATTTTCGCCATCCCTCTCGAAGCATGTATAAACTACTATTCAGACGCGTCTGACTCTGCTTGTCATTCAGAAATGGTGAGAACATTTAATCTTCATTAAATTCATAAATAATATATCTATCACTATCTCGCAAAAAATATTCATGGGCAATTCGGGATCTTCAGATTGATGTGGATGCGGATATCCGTTACACCTCTAATATATATATAGTATATTATAAATTAATATATTATTATAATGTATATATTATAATATATATATATATATATATTATATTATATATAGGCAGTTTTTCTCTTCTCTCTTTTCTAGAAGATAATGAGCTCATTGAAACATGCTTAAATATGCTTAATTCCTTGAAATTGAAGGGAAAGATGAGCATAATTGAAAATGATGCATGGTGTGCATTCCGTAATGTGGTTTAGGGATTTTTAAGGAAATTGTAAAGATCCAAACTACAAAGCAGCTGATAAAAATGCTCATTGATTGTTAAAAAAAATGGGGTGCCTTATTTCATTAAAGGTGCGTTATTTACACTCGCATTTGAACTTTTTTCGAGAGAATTTGGGGGATGTAAGGGAGAACATTGGTGAAAGATTCACAGGATATTCAGACAATGGAAAGGCGATACCAGGGATGGTGGGTAGTGCCCTGATGAGTGATATATGTGGGTTCTTGATAAGAGTATAGCCAAATCGAATTTCACAAGAGAAATAACATGAAGTGAACAAAGTTACTTTTAAATGCAAAGTAAGCATGTTTTTGGCATATTAAAGCATTGACTTATATTTTGGGGATATTAGTATGCATCTTGTCAAGTAAAAAGTTTTTTAAGTAACTTCGTAAATTTAAACCTTCAAATAAAAAATTAGAATAAGCACCTAAAGTGTAAGCTCATTAACAAACCTTAAAAATTCCAAAACAAATATTGCAATAATTCTCAAAGTATCGATGATAGAAAAAAAGGAAGGTCATTTCTGTGTTCAGCATCAAAAAATATATTTTTGCAATTGGGGATAAATTTGGTTGAAAACCACTGGGATCCATCAGTGGAACAAAATGATTATTCTCATTATGTTGAGAAACATTCTGTATGTATGTGTCATATGCTGCTGAGTATTAACTTGGTTGATTTACAATTAATGTATAAATTAAAGGTGTCTCGGAGATGTTAATAAACTGTGGTTGCTGAGGCAATGGAGTACTTTCCATTGTATTCATTCCGTGTATCATAGGATTCATGGCTATACTTTGCAATCCAAAGCCTGGATGTAATGGATTTGACCATCCTGATGTCTGTTTATTGGTGTTAGATCGCGCTTTGTATCGATTTCTATCTGGCCATTCTAAACTTGTTTCATTTTCTGGGTTAAACATCCATTATTTGATTTACTTTGTCCTCTGTGTTCTTGCCTGTAAGCACAGCTTTGTGGCTTCTTCCTGGGGATTGGAGCCAGTACTTCTTTCTCCTCGCTTTTACTGACAAATCCAGGCAAGCTGTATTAATTTGGTTTAAAGTTCATAATGCCTTGTGTTTTAAATTATAAAAAAAAATGAGAGAGATAGAGAGAGAAGAAAATTCTCAATTAAAGAATCCCACACCCTAATTACCTGAAATCCCAACCCTTCTGGTTAGACAAGGGTGGTTAAATCATGGATTGGGGTTAGGCAGAAAATAATATAATAATCAGTTATTGAAAAAGTGAGGTTGCATGATTAGTTTGAGCTATTTATAAAATTCGATCACTACTCTTTAATAATAATTTTAATGGCTTTATTCTCTTATATATATATCATATAATATAATATATCATATATATTATAAATATATATAAATATATATATATATTCTAGATATATAATATATATTATAATATATTATATATATATATATATATAATATATATATTTTAAAATTAAATCCACCATTGGTTATTGTTCCTCTAGGATATTCGGGGAGTAAATGTCACCGTTATTCGGTTTTAAATTAACCTGTCTTAACAAACAAGTCTCTTATCCTTGGTAATTTTAATTTTTATAACTATCAAATGTTTTTATATTAACTACATTAATAATGGTCTGCCTTAGCGCTGACAAGGACTATCTGTTAGCTCACGGTCCCTGTTCAGGCGCAATTATGGAGTAATGAGACGTCGTTGAAAATATTCCTCGGAGGGTTAGATGAGACATGAAACAGCAGTTCCCGAGACAGAATTTGAATTCCTATTCCCAAAAATATCAATTCATGCGATTATCAAGTAATCTACTTATATATACATATATTTGCAATACAAATCAGATAACTCTAAATTTTTATACCCTGAATAGCTTTGAAGGGTGGTTTTGCCTAATGCTGGGTTCTGTCTTAATTCAGAACGATGGCCAATAATTCATCTGATAAAGAATAATGCAGAAATCTCTGCACTACTATAAATATATTTAAATAAAACACAATGAAAGATCTTGAATTATTATAATTTTATCTTAAGTATTACATTATACACGTTAAATAGGCAATATTTGCTATCTTTCGGAAGATTGTGTCGTTCAATTGGCGATTATTTTCACCCTGGTAATGTGAACCGGAATACATTACCAATAATTTGGAACATATTATGTAATATTGCGCTTTAACACATCTCGTGAATTAACCAATACTGAAGTTAAAGGAGTGTTTTGCTGTTTGGGATGTGTAAGTTGGAACAACAAAGAATATTAATCTCTACTTAACTTATTTAAAGATCTAAATTTAAATTCTAAGTACCTTTTGTCTATGAATGAAGTTCGTAGAAGACCAAATTCTGTTTGTCTACTTGGAATGATTATGAACAATCTTTGTTCCCAGGAGTCGACTTTGATGAAGTCCAATTTATGGTCCTATGATAACTATTGATGAGGAACAATTGATGGTCCTAAGATAAACTCTGAGGAACAATGTATGTTCTTATGAATGTCTGGCTGAGGAACAATGAATGTTTCTATGGTCTAGACAAGGAACAATTTATTTTCTTTCTCCCACAGAAACGACTTAGGAAAACCCAACCAAAAACAAATCCAGGTCCAAAAAATAAATAAGTTAGGAGAAAAATAAAAATCAAGGGAGGAAAAAAAACAAGAAGAAACAGGAATTAATAACAGCTATATAAATGTTTATAATATGAATAATAATAAAATGATGAATAATATATATTTATATATATATATATATATATATATTATATATAATTATATATATATATATTAATATATATATATTATATATATATATATATTTATAATATATATATATATATATATATATATAAATATACTATATGAAAACTTATTAATCTGAGTTTCTTAAAAGTACGATACCTTGTATGTTTAAAAATAATTTTCTTAAGTATTAAAAAATCAGATATTTTCCAAGATAGATAATAATTCCAATAAATAAGTTTCAAATATAAATCTATTAAACAATCTATAATATAGTTTATTTCAATATAATATAGCTCAGTGCTGGAATGCGGGAAAAAAAAAAAATAATAAAGTATTCATAAAGTGGATGATTTAAAGTAAATGCAATATCTAATACTGTAGTTCAAAAGGCTGGCCTTTACATCATTTGCATAGGCAATGCAGGTGGGCAGGTTACAGTAACTGCTTGAGTTTCACGAGTTTAGGGAAGAGTTCTACTGAAGAGGGTTGTTGTCTGTGGATTAACACACGGGAGGAAGGGGCATGCTGCAATTGAAGCATAGATTGCCTTTGTCTTGTGGAATATTTGTCTTTGAACTGGTAAATGGCAACTCCTTCTCAATTTTTGTATGGTACATAACAAAACCTCCTTTCAAACAGTTAAGACAGGCATTTTAAGGAAGAGGCACTATGGGGTCCACAGTTTTTGCAGTGTGGTGTGTTTTCACAGGGAATATGAAATTCTTCTCCATAGATAAACCCCCCCATAAGGCCAATTATTGTCATGCGGTGCACGTACAGTAAGTTTACAGGGAGACCAAACGTTCGGCATTTAAAGCAATATGCTGGGTCAAGGAATTAAACATAGCGAATTCCTGTAAGCTTGTAAATCGTATGTTTTCACCTTTGAAGGTGGATTAAGGGATACTAAAGGTCAACAGTAAACAAGGATTTGGGGTATCAGGTGAGTCCCATCAAGATTGAAATCTATAAACATTTGTAACAAAAAATCTTTTCTGATGGAGATTTCTTAAAATGATAGCAATATCTTCGTTCTTCTGTTCTAAGGAATAAATAGTGCCTTTGGATGTTTCTTATTTTATCAGGATTAGAAAAAGATGGAACTATGATTCTGGGTCGTAGCTTGAATGAGAGGGACCCATTTCTCATTTAATGTGACTGGCGGTGTCTTCACTCCTTTAAGCTCTTTCAAGTGTATCATTAAGAATAATGTTCTTTGCTCAGTAAGAGCTTTGAGTGGTGATTGTGTAACAAGTAACTTATAATCGGGAATAGATGTATCAGCTGTCATTCCTGTAGGGAAGCAGCATTTGGAGTAAACATGTGAAAACAACTATGATGGGGGTACCTTTCAGGATTGTTCCAACCACTTGGGCACCTGGGGTGTCAAGGGCATACCAGGATTGCTGAGGTTATGCAGAGGAATTTCAGGTGTAGTAGAAGGACTACAAGTGCAAACAAATGCTGGCGTCTAGAAGTAGGGAGGGACTGGTAGGTGAATTGTATGTTGAATTGTTGTGTGCGCTTTGAACCAAGATTTACTAAGGACATATCATAAGCTAATGGGTCAACACCTTCATGAGGTATCCGTCCTGTATTTTGGGGATATCCAAAACATGGGACATTTGACGCTTGAGCTTTCTGGGTTATGTGTTTTTCAACAACCTGCTTATCTCTTCTAAGCCACTGTACTAAATTCTTCAGTTGTGGTACTGGTAGTACTTCATCAGAAGCTGCTGTTGTCATTCTATTTTTATCATCATCATCTCCATTCTCTGGGTCAAATCCCGCGTTCATGCGCTAGTCCAATTTATCATACCTCTGTTGGGTTAATCCCTCATGTCCAATTGAGTCTACTGCTAGGGTCTCGGATGGGTCTAAGCCTAGTGCTAGGTTCTCAGGTGGGTCTCCTTTAAAGTTCAAGCCCATGTTACCTTGCTCATCCAGATAAACCAATAAAGCCTTCTGGTTCAAGTTAGCAAAATCTCCAGTATTTGACATTGTACTTTACTTTGTTTACCCTCAAAGAGAGAGTTTAAACAAAAATTTATGTATGATAAAGGATCAAAGAGAGAATGTGAATCAAAAAGAAAAGGCTAAGAATTGTGGTTTTCAAAAAGAGTGCTATATTGTAATTAATTACTCAAACCAGTCCAACGAAATGCAAATTTAATGCTCAGCAATGCGTATTTAATGCTGGGATGAATGTGAAACAAGTCACAATCAAGCGCAATTGATCGAACATTAACACAGGAGTCCCTGTTCGAACGCCAATTTAATTTAATTTTTACCAAGTAATGCTGAAGAGTGTTAATGATCAAGCTGAGCACATTTGCAGCAGAATGTAAAATTACTAATTACCACTAATGGTTAAACTTATCAATGGATCACTTCTACTGCTCTAAACTGCTGTATTAATTAAATATTTTTAAAATGATTAATAAATAGGGAGAAGCAAATAGAATTACTTTCAATCTATCTTAATAGAAGGCATTGGGAAGATGTTGTATCCTTCTATGGTCAACAATCTTGTATAATTAGAGCTTTAGGTTTACTCTAGCGAAGGGTATTCATCTCAGAACTCTGAGGATTTCCCGATTAAGACGGGTAAAGGCAAATTGGGGGAATAAAGAAAAGAGAAGTGTAATAAAAGTTTAATAGAATCTTTAATGCAATTATTGAATAGGGAAATCACAATGAAGTGATTATATATAATAAAAAGTAGCAAAATACAAAGATTGAGATACACTCGATGGATTGCTTAAAAATGGTCAAAAAGAAGACCAATATAATATTGAACACAAATGTAGTGTGGTGTTTGTGAATAAATTATACTCACTATCATTCAACTTAACTTAGATTGATGTATTAATTCCCAGTGGGGAATCAGAGGAATTGAAATCTCCTAACCTAGAATCCTCAGATGTAATTAGAAGTTGACACTACTCTAGATCTTGAAAGTAAATTAATTCTGAAATTGGAAAAAGCTCTGAAAAGTGTCTTTTGCACTGGAACTATGAGGAGTTCAATTTCACGACAAAAACCCTAAATTGAAAGAACAAGAGGTTTAGTCCTCTCTTCTTTTATTCAGTTAAGATTATAATTACTTAAGTAGTTTATGTACCTACCCATCCCCAATCCTGGGGCAGACTAAAAGGGGATTTGATGTTAGAGTTCTTGAAGACAGAACTTCTATAATTATACCACACAGTGCTGCAAAACAGAATGTTTTAATACCAGGGATTTATATGGTTTCATTCATATAAATCATTGTCATCAGTTCTATGATATCACTTATGGCTATTCTTTTTCCACAAATTCTGTTTGTCTAGAATAGCAGCTTGG
This sequence comes from Trachelipus rathkii, assembly GCA_015478945.1. Lineage (NCBI taxonomy): Eukaryota > Metazoa > Arthropoda > Malacostraca > Isopoda > Trachelipodidae > Trachelipus > Trachelipus rathkii. Next base: position 8,285 of record JABUQX010081645.1, read on the forward strand.
TCACCAAACAACGCTTCATCTAATGAGTGGGGGGGCGACTCTTTTACTCCTGAAAAACTCAGAATAAGTTTATATTAAATATATCAAGAGACTAAAATGAGAAAAACATTTAGCAACACTCTGATACCAAGCTAAGTAGAGATCATATGATGAAGGTTTTATATAAATATAATGACACATGTTACTGAGACAAAACTTTTATATACGTATCCATCAAGATTCGGGATGGATATTAGAGAAACTCTTTTGAAATGAAAACAAAAATAATAATAATAGATAATGAAGAGAGTTGGGAAAATGCGGTGATCTCTGTGTTTCCTTATATTATTTAATATATATATATATATATATATATATAAATATAATATGATATATATATATATATATATATATATATATAATATATATATATTAATATATATATATAGCCTGTATATATATTGGGGAAAAAACGTTTTTTTCAAATCATGTTTTTTTCAGGAAAAAAACATGTTTTTCATTTTTTCAATTAAATGTGATTTTTTTAAAAAAATAAAGAGGCTAAATATGATATTTCACTTGAGTATTTTCCTTTTTCAAATATGATGGATTACTTGAAATTAAACAAATAATTCCATTATGATTTATAAAATAGCACTACCTTTCTCTTATATTTATCAATTGTTTTCGTTACAATTTACAGGGTAGGTTGTAGCCTGGAGACTGCTGTTTGTAGGCTTCTACTTACTAATTTTACTATAGTATTTTACATTGTATTCATATAATAGCATATTTATAGATTTACTTTTAACATTTATCTAATATTATATTTATTAGAATGAGTCGTGGTAATTAACAATATTCAAAAGTGACTTTATAAAGGGGGGATGCAAATGATATAGTATAAATGGTTTGAAACTAAAATTAATAGCCAAGATTTGTAAATGAAGGAGATGAGTGAATGACTAAATTAAATATTTGTCTTTGGAATATCAACTTTTGATTCACTAATGCACCAGTCCCTCATGCCCCAGACCCCAGTCACAACTGAGTACTGACTACTGTGCTGTACTACTGTCAAGCTTATTATCACTGGGCTCAATTCAGCATGATCAGCCCACATTTAATTTTTGATATGACTGATAAGTCTGATATCTCTATAGTTTGTAATTGCGAAGTATCGTTGTGAGAATACAGTGGTGATAGGAGCTAGGTTGACCATGGTAACGATGACTCTTAAGCTTAGCTGCCTTAGCGTAATCATCTCTCTCAGTTGACAAATTTTCAGAATTTCTTAGTTCTAGATTATGAGCAATAAAATACTAGTTTTTGCAACTTCTACACAACAAAAGTTACATTTCATGCGAGGACCTTTGCTACCTTTTATTTCCTTAAAAAGTACAGTCACAACTACTTTTTGCACGTGGCATTTCTAAATTCTGATTAAAAATATGATAAAATGTTAGCTGGAAAGGCTGAAACAGAGGTAAGGCCAATATTAATGAAGCCAAACAAAATATGAATATCAAAATTCAGAAAATAAAATATAATTTCAAAAAACTTCATAAAAATTTTGAACACAAACTCAAAGGGCTTCCCCTTTTAGGAAATTGGAACCATGGGAAGACCCAAATTTTAGCTTATTGGTAAAATTTATAAAATATAATTGTTCAAGCATGTAAATTCCACAACTAATTTAAAAAAAATGAAAAAAACAAATTTTTACTTGTTTTTTTCATGAAAAAAAGCATTTTTTCCAGGAAAAAACGAGTTTTTTTTCCTTTCCCAACCCTAACTGTATATATATATATATATAGGTCAGCGTCTGTTATAGCCGTCATATGTATCTTAAAAACTATGTACGCTACATGTAACAACGAATACATTGCTGGAAATGCTGGTGCCAAAGTTTATTTTTTGAGAATGTAAAAAAAAAAAATAAAAAAAAAATAAATATAAAAAAATTATATCTCAAAAACTACAATAGCTACAGCGAAAAGGAATACCTTTTTGGAATCCTGGTATAAAATTTCACATAAGAACATGTAAAAATAAAAATTAAAAAAGAATTATTGTTAATGAATTATAGTAATATGATTAAAGAGCCTATTTAGAGACCTTTTATTGTTATTCTGTGTTAAAATAAATAGATCTTTCTATTAAATTTTTTTTTTTTTTTTTTTTTTTTTACTAAAGAATACCCCAAGGGTATACCGCACCGATGGCAGGAGTCGGGGTCTCTCGGCCTTCCGGGGAACTACGGGGTAGGTCTAATTCCCCCCCTCCGGGGGAGTCTCCGGCACCCCCCCTCTTTGGTATTTGGTGGGTGTCGGCGGGGGTTCCTCCGCCTCCCTCCCCATCGGGGTATGGAAAACGTCCCCCCTATGTTTCCCCGTCGGCTCGAGCCCCTAAGAAAAGAAAAAAAAGCAACATTTAATAGAAAGTCATTTATTTTAACGAAAACCAATAAAAGGTCTCTAAATAGGCCTTCTAATCAATTACTATAATTATTAAGCAATAATTTTTTTAATTATTATTATTGTATTTTTTACATTTTCTTATGTGAAATTTTACCAAGGATTCCAAAAATGTATTCCTTTCGCTGTAGCTATTGTAGTTTTTGTAAGGATATTTATTTTTTTTTTTACACTGATTTCCAGCAAACTTCTGACGCATGGTTTACTTAAGGTCCTTCCGTTTTACTGTAGCATTAGTAGTTTTTAAGATACATATGTCTGCTCAGAGGGACATCATATATGATATATAATATATATATAATAATATATATATATATATAATATATATATATATATTATATATATATATATATATATATATAATATATATATAATTATATAATATTAGTGGATGCAGGTAATCATCCGCGCATCCGCACTTTGCCCTGCGGATGTTGCGCGTATATTTATTGTCGAGATTTTAAATAAAATTATAATAAAGATACTTAAAGATGAATCTGACAATAAATATGAAGTTTGAAGGCAATTCGAAAAAACGGCTTGATATTCCATATCTTACTTGTTTTCAAAAGATCCGTTGCCAACTCTCCTGAATAGGACAATGTCCATATGATCGGAAAGAATGGTTCGCGCAGGAGAATATCTTGCTTTGTACGCCAGTTTGTATTCCAATGTTTAACATTCTTACTACTATGGAAAATGACCTCATATAACCATTTGAATTTATGAGAAATTACGAAATTACAAAAATAAAATTCAACGCCTCTACAGCTTCTGCTCCGATGTAATTACCATTATCTCAACGCTAAGGAAGCTTGAGACATCTTCAAATGAAAATGATGGACAGTTTAAAAAGAATGAAAGTTAATAGAAACTAGAGCTAGATAAAAACGCTTTTAAGTTCGTCGAAATTAAAGGGGCAGCTTTTTTTTGTAACACAATGTTATAACAAGTTAACATTGTCACCTTTGTGTTGCAGTTGAACAAACTTCAATCCGAACAGTCCTATTTAATTTCCGCACCATGAAAAAGGCAACGAAATGAAGATCTACAGAACCAATCTACTCGTTCTATTCAGCAAATCAATAACAGATTTCAACGGAAGAATTTCTACAGTTCAAGTAGTAATGAAGAAACAAACGCATTTTGCCACAAAGATTAGGTGCATATGAATTGAAAACTTATCACCTAAATAAAGACGAACTAATACACAGTGTGATTCCTATCTGGAGATTGGTGAAAGCTAAACTATAATGTTACCCATGCTTATTAGTAAACTGGCAAGGAAATACTTGGCCTGTTCCTGCACTAGTGTTCCAAGTTGAAGAAGTATTTATGGCAATGCTGGGTTACTTATATGATGAATAAGAGAAAGCTCGCAGCAGAAAAATTGATGTTCTCAAGCCGCAGCCTTCCATAGTTTGAATTTCATACTCGTGCAAAAAGCAATATAATTCATTGTAAATCTCTTTCAGTGAGGGTAGGAGTTGGGTAAAGATGGTTGGTGGGGTACTTTTGAGTTGGGTTCCTGGTCCGCACCCTAGTAAACTAATAATATTAATAAAATTGTGGCTAAACTCGAATATATATATAGTATAGTAATATAATAATATTATAATATTATATTATAATAATATTTATATATTATATACGTTAAAATATCTTTCTTCTTCTTCTTCATCTTCCTTAATTTTACCAAGAATCGGGAGTGAAGGTGCTGCGACAGGCATGGCGAAAAGAAAAGCAGGTAGAAGAAACATGACACAGAGTTGAGAAAGAAAGCCCAGCCTTATCCGCCCCTCAGACCATTAATTAGTGAGAACGCATCGCAGTCAGAAAATCCACCTAAAGCTTCATGGGACAGGCGAATGGACTCTCACTAGGTAGGTATAGTCGAAAGTAAAAGGGTCATTCCCTGGCCCTAGGTGGGCACAACCTACCCCCTCAACGAATCCCGCGCCATTCACTCCTGCTATATCACCTTTCTTCTCGCCTCTACAACTCACATTCTCTCCTTCGAAACATTCGTTTACTGACTTCAATCCACTTTTTCTTCGGTCTCCATCCGTTCGTTCCCAACACCTCGCCACTATACATCCGTGTAACCAACCGACTATCATTCATGCCTCTCCACATGAAACAAACCAATCTCAACTACTTCATTTTTCTCATTTACCCCTTTCTTTCACACCACACCTGTCTCCAATATATTTCATTCTCACTTTAATCTATACGGTAGAAGACCCTCTTCCCAAAGATGTGTCCATCTGAACACATTGAACTGTTAGATCTATAAACTTCTTATTCCAAGACCATAGTTCTCACACTATATCAATACACAGGTAACAACACTACCCTCATTAAAACCCTAGCGCGATCTCAAGACTTAGTCCCTTTACATTCAACAACGACTTACCTTTACATTGCACCAGCCACCTTCCTGCCATACACACTTTCCTACTACACTCTGCACTCCGTTCCCTTCCTTTTCATCCAACATACTACCTAAATAATTTAAACTCAGACACTTTGTTTCCAGCTGCTCACCATCTAACATGTATACACTCCGCGGACACTCTCCTACTCCAACCATACTTTAACTCTATCCACGTTTACTTTCAAGCCCTCTCCTTTTACACAACGTGCCAAATCCTCCTACCATTATCCTCTCAATACTTTCTTCAGATTCGCCACACAAAAACCAAACTTCTATTCCGCATTGTAGGTAGGCTGCACCTCCACTCCATCTCTCCATTACTCCACCATTCTTAGTATCACCATTTTCCTGCCATCCACACCTATAATTCTTTCATAATCACCCCATCCATATTAAAATTGAATAACAGGAGACATAACACATCACCCCTGTCTTACTCCGCTGTTTTAATCGCCTAAACCAATCACGCATTGACATTCCATTTATTCTTACCACACGCTTCCACTATCGTTCTATCAACATACTTTTGATTCCGATTAGCACCTACCACCAACACAGTATATCACTAACACCTGCCATATGAGCTTCCCTATTAATCCTATCATTCGCCTATTGCAAATCATAAAAACTAAATACAATTTAGTTTTCTTCTCTCCCTCATTTTCTCCAATCATTTGTTTCAATGTAAGATTTGATCTACACATCATCCTCTCTCACTCCTAAACGCACCTTGTCTTCACCAATCAGTCCTTCGAGTCACTCGACGTCACTGCTTTCGATCCAAAATACAGCATATACTCTTCCCCTTACAACACTTCAATAAAAATTATCCTCCTATATAATTCTAACACGTTCCCCTTTTCTCTAACTTACCCTTTATATAAGGGTACTATTTCCGCTCTCCTCCAATCCCTTGGAACTATACCTCCATAAACGCTTGTTACACAACTTTCCAAATCCAATCAATCACCATCTCGCCTGCGTTCTTGATCATTTCACCAGTAATTTCCATCTATACCTGCAGATTTACCATTCTTCAACTTTTTTTCACTTAATCCCATGTACTCCTCCCTTACTTAATAACCTCATGCCCAAATACCCTTATTCCTTCTTGCATGCGCATCAAACGCACACACTTTCACTATCCAACCTCTTCAATTCGTTATTGATTGTGCAGTATTTTTCGGAAGTGTCTTGTCCACACTCCTCTCCACATCATTTTCATTCAGTTACAAAGGCCGTACCATCCTATTCATTATTCTAAGCAGATTCCCCTTATTCTCATTCTTAACCTTTCGCGCTTTATTCCAGAAGAATCCGCTTCCTTCCCTTGTAAGTCCTCAATTCATGCCCCTTCCAAAACTGTGTCATGATGTACCTCGTTGTTTCTTCTTACGTGATACACACCTTTTGAGTATTTCGTTTTTTCTTCCTTATATAATTCCAAGCATCTATTTTGATTCTTCATCATTTGCTTTTAGTACATTCAACCACGGCTTTTTTTTTTACCTTAACCGCTTTCATCCCTCTTCAAGTCCACCACTCACTGTAATCATTCTTACTTCCTACTTAGCCATTCCACAATACTTCCTTTGCACTCAACAATTGTCTTCCTTCATTTCCCCTAGATTTTGTTCAGTAATCAAGCCTTGTTTCACATTCAAGCCGGTTTTACTAAGCGAGCGCTCTTACATTACTTATTCCTTATTGGTCTTGCTCACTTAACTTCTCACTCTTAATTTTACCTACTTCCTTCGTAAACTTCCTCTCCATCCAAGGCCCGCACTTAACTTAATTTTACATAGAACAACATAATGATGCCGATAATCCCATTCCTAAACCCTAAACTGATTTTAACATCCAATCACAATAGCTTCATACATTCTCTTCACGCAACATAAATCAATCATAACTCTTTACTTCGATACATCTCTAAACCTACACCAACCATGATATCTTATGGATTACTCCTTGTGTTAAAGGTAAAAGGTATTATTTTACACACATACCTCTCCTCTCACAGAAATCAATCACACTTCCTACCATTCTCAATTTTCTCCCCCGCCACCCCAAACCACCTGTTATATCATTCCCTTTTTTGAATCAACATCTATCCAATCATTCAGGTCCCCCAAAACTATCAATCTGAAGCTCCTACTCACATCCAGAACTATCATTCAGAGTTATCGCAGATAAATTTCGTATCCTTCTTCGAACGTTGTCCCTCAGATGGACATATTCGTCACAACCAACATACCTTGACCTTTTCAAACTTAAATTTATACCATTAGAATTCTAGGACTCACACAGATCAAAAGTCTACCAAGCTTTGTAACAAGGTCACTCATGCCAAAATTGCAACCTTCCTTCTCCTCCTCTTTCATTCTCTTTCCAGCACCAGCACACCACATTTCACATCAACATCCCTTTATGTTTCCAACTCGTTTCCTTTCATCTTGGTTTTAGTCACAGCGAGCAAATCAAAATTTGCCCTTTTCTAAATACATCCATCACCGTCTCTTGCTCTTCTCCTCAGAACATTTATGCCTTGATACATCTCCTGTAGCCCATGCGATTCAATACAATTTTCGCCGAAAGATAGAAGGCCCGTTTACGGCCGATTCACGAGCCTTCTCGAGGGCAGCATTAGCTTCTCTGGCAAAGATAGATGGTAGCTAGGCACCAACCCAATACCACCGCCCTTTAGTCGCTCTTCTACGACACCGTAGGACATACGATGGGGGCAATTCTTTCTCCCCCCACAAACAGGGATATGAGTAGTAGGGAAGTCTGTAAAGTGTGAAGAGGGGTGTGGATACAAATATGTGTATATGATAGTGGATAAATTGTGTTCAGTACTATGTTGCCTGGCGGATGATGTGTAAAGATATGAACGCAAAAGAGGAAAGTGCACCATTAAAAAAGGGAGGTAATTCATTTACACTTCGCGTATGCGTGTACTCTCCCTCATATATTATATATAGTATATTATATTGATATATTATATATATATATATATATTATGATATATATATATATACTATAGTATATATTATATATATATATATTTTATATTATATATATATTATATATATCTACACATCGGCATTCCACGGATTGTTAAAAATTCAAACATTTACTGCATCCAACTATATATGTTTTATAATATATATATATATAATTATATATATATATATTTATATATATATATAATATATATATATTATATCTATATATATATATATATTAATATATAATATAAATATACTGGTTTATATCACTAAAATATATTAATATATATATATAATATTATAATATATATATATATATATTATATATATATATATATATTACTATATATATAATATATAATATAATATATATATATATATTATATATATATATATTATTAATTATAAAATATTATATATATAATATATATATATATATATTAATATATATAATATATATATATTATATATATTATATTTATTTATATATATATATATTATTATATATTATATAATATATATATAATATACTTATATATATATATATATATATATATATATATATTATATATTTATATATATATATATATTATATATTTATATATATATATATATATATATATATATATATACTGATATATATATATTAGGCATGTGAGTGATAGTAGTGAAGGGTGATTGATTTCTGGAGGAAAGAGGTATGTGTGTAAGTTATATACTCTCTTCGAACCATTCTTTTAACGAATATACAATAAGTAGTAAGTTGGTATAAGTAGCAGATGTCTATCGAAGGTGACAACCTCTTTGGTACTGGCGTCCTGCCTCTGAATTGGTTTGGTATCCGTTTTTTGTGCCGTTTTTTGTCGCTCTTGTTTGTGGTCTTGTTATTATGATGACTTTTGGTGCTGGTAAAGATGATGTTGAAGTATGGTGTTGGGATATTAAATCAGTGAGGGGCTGGGGATGGGATTATCGGATTATTGTTGTTTTATGTAAGATTAAGTTAGTGCGAGTTTGGATGGAGAGGGAAGAGGTAAGGAAGGAAGTGGGAAGTTAGGTGAACAAGGTAATAAGGAAAAGTATTTAAGAACGCTTGCAAATAAATCAGTTGAATGTGAACAAGATGAAACTGAACAAATCTGGGCACAAATGAAGGAAGCCTTTGTTAGTGATAAAAGAGAAGTAGGTGGTTGTCCTAAAGTAGGAGGTAAGAATCTCAACTAATGATATGGTGGATGAAGAGGTGTGCCCAAGCGGGTTTTAAAGTAAAAAATAGGCAATGGTTGGATGTGTTAAAAGCAAATGATGATACGTTCAAGAAGATGTTTGGAATTATATAAGGAGGAAAAAAGGAAGACTAAAAAGTTGCATATGTAGGATGAAAAATGAGGTAAATGAACAGTTTGTAAGAAAAGTGAAGGGAGACTTACAAGGGAATAGGAAGCTTTTCTGGAAGGAAACGCGAAATTACAGAATAAAAGAGAGTACATTGAGATGGTTTGGTCAATATCGAAAGAATGGATGATAGTCGGTTGGTTAAGCAGATGTATAGTGGTGAGTGTGTTGGGAATCGACTGGCTGGGAGACTGAAGAAAAAGTGGATTGAGTCATTAAAGGAATGCTTGAAGGAGAGAAATGTGAGTTAGCAGAGGCGAGAAGAAAGGTGAATGGCAGGATTTTTTGAGGGGGTATGGTTGTGGTTTTGCCCAGGGGATGAACACCACACTGACGAGATACCACAGTGAGGGTCATTCACGGTTTCATGAAGCCTCAGGGTGGATTTTTCTGATTGAGACGAGCGGATAGGAAGAGGGGGTGCTTTCTTTTCGACTTGTGTCATGTTCTTTTACTACTTTTCTATTCCAGTGTATGAATATTGCAGTGAAATCCTGCCTACGTCGCCCATATAATATAGTATATATAATATATATATATAATAATAATATATATATATAATTATATATAATATATATATATATTATATATATATATATATAATAATATATAATATATATAGTAGTTATATATATATTATTATATATATATATATATTCTCCAGGAATGGTTAGGAAATGATAAAATGCTAACAGCTTAAATTTCATATTCCAGTTTCATTTAAACTTTTTAACCAAAAGAAGTTTAAGATTACGCTCATATTAAACTTAGTCTAATCTTTGCATATATTAAAATTTATATATATATTTTGTATAAATCGTAATATTGGCTCAACTTTATGCATAAATATATATATATATATAATATTTAGTTATATATTATATTATAATTTATAATATATGTTGTTATTGATTTTTTTTAGATAGCTACTCCAAACTTAAATATAATGCATGAAATAATTTTTGTCTTTGGTTTTATTTTTCAATTTTTTTAGACAGATTGAATAGTTTGTAAGTTATGGTTATGGAAGATTTGCTTGAAATTCCAGTTTTGGTTTCTTTTTTTTTTTTTCTTAGTGAATGAAGAAGTAGATGAGGCTTTGTTAGAAACGTCACAAAAACTCACTGTAGATGAAACTCGCCGACTTGCAGAATCGTGGAAGCGCCGCTACTCGAATGACATGCTTTTAAGTGATGACGGTCAAGAGTCATTTTCTGAGTCAGATGAAAATGACTTCGATTACGTCAGTGAACATGGAGCAGAAGGTGATTTTTGTTTTTATTATATTTGTTTTCCTTCAAGTAGCTAACTTACAAATAACAAGAATTTTTATCACAGGTATTTTAGTGGTGTATTAAAAGTATATTTTTTATGCTGATTTTAAAGTTATTTCTGTAACACAGTTTTTTAGATTAGGCCATCTATGTGTTTGGTTCATTGCCTGTCATACTTTATTTTTGAACTTTCAATATTCTTGTATTTCAATGTGCATTGTCTTCTAGCTGCCTGGATTCCTCCAGAACTGGGGGAGGTTGTCATATCTTTATAACACCGGAAACAAAATAGCTAAGTAGAAAACCATGACCTGAGTCGAAGAAAAATACCCCTACAACCTCCCCCAAATCCTGTGGAGGGTATAGTTCCGAAGGACTGTAGGAGAACAGTGATAATATCCTTGTATAAGGGTAAGGGTAATACAGGGAACTGTAGAGACTATAGGGGAATTCGTTTATTGAGTATAGTATGGAAGATATATGCTGGTATTTTGGTTTTGAAGGGCTGGTTGTTGAAGAACTAGGTGCATTTATAAGTGGTAGATGATGCGTTGATTGAATTTTTACTTTAAAGTACATGAGAGAAAAGAAATAGGAAACTTTATTTAGGATTTGTAAACTTTAACAGGCGTATAACAGATTAATAGTGAAGCTCTGAAGAATAAAAAATATGTATGTTGATAGGAGAGCGTGTGTAAGAATAAATGGAGTAGAGAGTGAATGGTTTATTATTAAAGGAGAGTGAGGTAGGGATGTGTTACGTCTCCATGGCTATTTAATATGTATATGGATGGGGTGATGAAAGAATTAAAGATGAAAATTAGAAGAGAGTGGAGGGTGCCCTGATTATTGTATGCAGATGATTTGGTTTTATGTGGGGAATCTAAAGAAAGTTTAAGATGATTCTTAGATTAGTTTGGCAGGGTGTGTAAAAGGAGGGATTTGAAAGTAAAGGTAGATAAAAATAAGGTGGTAGTGGGTGAGGAGAGTCTTCAGAGTGAAATCATGTTGGATGGTAGGCAACTGGAACAATTATCAAAGTTTAAATATTTAGGCTATATGTTGAATTAAAAGGAAACGGATGATGCAGATTGTGGTAGGAAAGTTGTGAATGGTAGGAAGGTAGCTGGTGCGTCTTGAGCGTGCTAGGGTTCTGTTTGAGGGCATTTTGTTACCTGTGTCTGTATAGTAGTGAAACTATGGTGTGGAATAAGATATATAAATCACAGGTGGAGTCTGTTCAGATGGATAATTTTAGGAACGTTTAGGTGTAAGAAGAAGAATTGATAAAATGAGAAATTACCGTGTTGTGGATCTGTGAGGTGTGAAGAAAAGCGTGAATGAAAGAATAAATGTTAGTGCATTAAGATGGTTTGGTCATATAGAAAGGATGGATGATTGTTGGTTTGTTAAACGTGTGTGTTTGGAATCTACCTGGCTGGTAGCCCAAAGTGGATCGAGTCAGTTAGAAAGTGTCTGATGGAAAGGTAGGTGAATTTAAAAGAAGCGAGAATATTGGTGCATAATAGAAGTAAATGACGTGATTTTGTGAGAGGGGAACGGTTGAGGGCCTGTCCCAGGGGAAGAACCCTGACACTGACAAAATACCACAGTGGGTGACTTTCATGGTGGTGTGAAGCTTGAGGGCGGATTTTAGCTGGTTTAGATGGTTTCGCACTAAGGAGTATATTTTTATTTTAACCTTTAAATTTACAGGTAAATGCATATATAATTGTTTTATTAATTTACTTTATATCGGTAACCCATTTTATTTTTTTTTCAAAAATTTTAAATATTAATAAGTATTAGTAAATCATCACCAATATCTACTTCATTTCCCCAGATCCCATTCATAATCCTATTACCAACACCATATATCATTAACACCTGCCACAGAGCTTCCCTTAATCCTGTCATACGCCTGTTGAAAGTCCATAAAAACTAAATGCAACATATTATTTTTCTTTCATTTTCTCAATCATTTGTTTTAATTTAAAAATTTGATGCATTTATCCTCTACCACTTCTAAATGCATCCCTGTTCTTAGCTAATCAGTCCCTCAGTCACTCGACGCATTCTTTCAACCAAAATACCAGCATATCTCTTCCCTACAACACTCAATAAACTAATTCCCCTGTAGTTCCTAAAGTTCCCCTAATCCTTTTTATCCTTATATAAGGGTACTATTACTGTTCTTATCCAGTCCCTCGGAACTATGCCCTCCATAAACGCTTTATTAAGCAACTTTTAAATCCATTCAATCGCCATCTCGCGTCCTTTCTTAATCCCTCCACACTGGAAGAAAAGCAATCATCATACCTAAATTAAAACCTAGAAAAGACCCCAACCTCCTTTCTGCATACCGACCCATATCACCTCTCTCCTGTTGTGCAACTAATCCGGAAGAAAATCATACTCACCAAAATTCAAACTTCCTTCCACTCCCCAACCCACCAACACGGTTTTTAAAAAAATCTCACTCTACGTCAACAGCCCTAACTAATATCACGCAAAACATTGTAAACGGACTAAACAAAACACCCTCCCACAGAACAATACTCCTGGCTATAGACTTAGTAAAGCCTTGACCAATACAAGACACATTCTCTCCAAAATTCTAAACTCTCCCTTCCATAACAATTAACAAAAAATGGCTTATCCAGTTTCATATCTGGACGCACAGCACAAGTATCCAGCAAGCACCAAAATTTAAAAACGGTAAAAATTAAGAAACTTAGTCCCTCAGGGTGCCATCTATCCCCAAATTCCTGTTCAACCTATTTACAGCGATATCCCTACGCCGCAAACCTCATTAAAAATAATAACCTATGCATCGACATAGCTATAAACCATCAGAACCCCTCAGTACCCATGCCACAAACTTCGCTCAGATTATCTAAATCACATAGACGCCAGGTTATTATCCAACAGAGTGTCGCCCCAACCGAAAAATCATCTATTACCTTGATCACACACTGACAGACAAACCAAATCATCTTTCCACCACTAAGTAACCCTATAATAACTGCCAATCATTTCCACTAACAAAAACGCCCAAAATACTGGAATAACCTTGACACCCATTTCCTTTACACCACACATTCAAAATATCATATGTACAGCAAGTAAGAAATTAAATGTCCTCCAAACCTTATCCCAACACAATTTCAGTAATGAAATACCACGACCTGTAACAACATAAAAACAAACATTATCTCAAGAACTAGACTATCATACTTGGATCAACAGTTTGGTAATCCATTTACCTCTCACTCTATAGAAATTAACTACAAGAATACAAAACACTACCGCTGTGTAACAATAACAGGTTGCCTAAAAACAACCCCTATCCAGCACCTACATGAAGAAACTATCTTGATATGATAGGAAATTAATTTTACGCCAGGACTTTTCGAACCCCTCCACGCCATGTCATAACTACATCTACAAAAGCACAGGAGCACGATTTTACGCCAGGACTCTCGACCTCTCTCACCCATGTAATAACTACCTACAAGAACATACATTTCATCGTTTAAAATCCCCTCCCTCTTCTGTATACACATTTCACGCAACGATACCTCAACAACCGCCCAAAAAATAGCCTCGTCAATTACCATCCTCCCGAGGCATCCCTTACACA
>JABUQX010081645.1:25000-37500 GCA_015478945.1 Trachelipus rathkii
GTACATTGCAGAATCGGTTGGTCATGTGTAAAGGCTGAATGACAGTCGGTTGGTTAAAGGTGAATGTATAGTGGTGAGTGTGTTGGGAATCGACGGCTGGTAGACCGAAGAAAAGTGGACTGGAGTCAGTAAACGAATGTCTGAAGGAGAGAAATGTGAGTTTGGCAGAGGTGAGAATAAAGGGTGCATAAAAGGAGTGAATAGCGTGTTTTGTGAGGGGGTATGGTTGTATGGTTGTGGCCCATCCTGGGCCCAGGGGATGAACCCTACCTTAACGATATGCGCATAAGTGAGGGTACGTCAACCGTCTCCTATAGAAGCTCTAGGTGGATTTTTCCTGACTGCGCCGAAATATCCATCCAATAGGTATCCAAGGGGGGGCGGTAAGGGCTGGGCTTTCTTTTCGACTTGTGTCATATTCCTTTACTTCTGCTACTTCTCTTTTCCGATGCATGTACGAATTAACCCCAGTCTTGGCGAAAAAAAGGAGGGTGCATGATAGTATATTATATATATATATATATATATAATATATATAGTATATATATATATATATGTATATATATATATATATATATTGTATATATATATTATATTATATATATATATATATATTATATATATATAAATACTATAATGTAAAGGGACTAAGTTTGAGTGTGCTAGGGTTTTATCTTACCATGAGGGTATGTTGTTACCCTGTGTTATTGTATAGTAGTGAGACTCATGGTGCTGGAATAAGAAGTATAGATCTAAAAGTTCAATGTGTTCAGATGGACAATTTAGGGGTGTGCTAGGTGTGAGAAGAATTGATAAAGAGAGGAACTGAATATATTAGAGAGAGGTGTGGTGTGAGAAAGGGTAAATGTGAAGAGAATAAATGAAAGTAATGTTGTTAAGATGGTTTGGTATATGGAAAGGTGAATATAGTCGGCTTTGGTTAACGCGGATGTATAGCTGGCGACAGGTGTTGGAACCGACCGGCTGGGAGACCGAATGAAAAATTTGTGGATGAGTCAGTAACGAATGTATGAAAGGAGAGATAATGTGAGCTTGGTAGAGGCGAGAGGAAAGTGTATAACAGAAATGAATGGCGGGGGATTGTGGGGGTTGGTTGTGGCCACCTGGGCCAAGGGATTTGAACCCTTACTTTGACGATCTATTCATAGTGGAGGGTCCATCGCGTGTCCATGAAGCTTTAGGGTGGATTTTCTGACTGGCGATGGGTTCCCATCCTAATTAATGGGTTACTGAGGGGGCGGTAAAAAGGCTGGGCTTTCTTTCCGACTTGTGTCATGTTCTTCTACTGCTTTCTTTTCCGATGCCCGTCGCGCAACTCGTCCCCAATCTTGGAATATAAGGAAGATGAAGAAGAAGAAGAAGAAGATATATAATAAATAATATATATATATATATATTATAATATAATATATTGTAATAATATATACTTTCTATATATATATATATATATATATATATATATATATATATATATATATATATATAATTTTTTTAGGGGATGAAAGTCATACACCTACAGAAGGAGAAATTGGGGAAGACGATGACGACGATGATGATGATGATGAAGGAGAAAATGTTAGGCGAGCAAGGGAATTAAGAAGGCTAGAAGTAAATATAAATGTTGGAGCACCTCCACGTAAAGCAGAAACATCAGACAGTGGTTCTGAAACTGAGGTAAGGATTTAAAGCCATTAAAATTTTAGCATCATGTCTTAAGAACTTCAAAAAGTTTTACTAAATTATTTTTGCAGGTTGGAAGTGAAGATGAGAGTGATACTCAGATTGATACAGATTCTGAGTTCGAAGAAGATTTAAAATCTCGTGGACTTCCAAAAGAAATTCCAACAATTGTGATTGATGAAACGCCCGTAAAAGAGCCAAGAGAAGAATCTAACAGCATTAAAAATAATGAAGCAGAGCTGAAAACAAATTTCTCTAAAAACTCTAA
Organism: Trachelipus rathkii; assembly: GCA_015478945.1. Classification (NCBI taxonomy): domain Eukaryota; kingdom Metazoa; phylum Arthropoda; class Malacostraca; order Isopoda; family Trachelipodidae; genus Trachelipus; species Trachelipus rathkii. The sequence goes on from JABUQX010081645.1 coordinate 26,970, forward strand.
TGAAGTAGTGCAGTTCTTTAATTCCAAAACTGATATAAAAGATTGTAATGAAAAGGAAGGAACAGAACGCAGTGCAAGTCTTTCAAATCTTTTAAATTCCAATATTCCAAATCCTCACACAGAGCAATTAAAAAGACTTCTTCAGCGAACAGAATCAACAGAATTTGTTTCTGCACAGAGGAACCAACTTCGAAGACAATATTTACTCGGAAATACTGCAAATGTTCCTCGAAAGTCAGTTTCTACTGCAGATCTGGGCAATAGGTTCAAAAGTTTTATGGATAAAATATCTGAAACTCAAAAAAAACTCAATCCAGCTCCCCAACCTAGTCCTGCAATGCAAGCTTTTTTAAACCTTTCCCATAAAACAAATTCTACACCTCCCTTATTACAATCTAGCTCTTTGAATCAGAAACCATCTTTAAGTTTAGAAATTAAAATGAACTCTTCTGAAAAACTCGAAGCCAAGCCAGTTAATTCAAAAACCTCTGCTTTAGAGGAATATGAGAGTAGCGATTCCTCTAAGTCCGAAGAAGGGAAGCTTATTACTTTTTCAAATGTTAAAGACGTTGAACCTGTTAGTGAGATAATCTCTAGTAAAGAAAAGTCTTCCACTGTAAATATTGGTAACACTCAAAATAACAATAATAATAATAATGAGTTTTTTGGAACCTCCCCATCTCATTCTACAGGAAGCAAAAGCAAAGATGAGAAAGGAGCTTTGGATTCTGAACAGTCGGAGAAATCAAATATAAAGAAAGAACTCTTCGAGGGAGATTTTGGGGAAAACTGCGTTGCTGCCAAAAATTTGAAAGCTATAGAAGCCATCAATGAAGATGAGCAACTTGAAGCAATTAATTTAGAACTAATTAATTCTGATAACGTCGGTAATGCTTCAGAAACCTTAAACGAAGTTGAGCATGTGGAAGCAATCAATTTAGAGCTAATTAATACTGATAATGTGGATAATGCTTTAGAGAGCTCTTCATATCATTGTAATGAAGATGATGTGGAAGCTGATTTTGATCAGTTGGCCAACGATGCCATGACAGAGTTAAGCCAATCAAAATTAAACTATGATGTTTTGGGAAATGTTGATTTTGACGAAGAAAAAGAGAGGGGAATGCATATGGATTCTTCAGAATCCAATGAAATATCTGTTCACACAAAAAGTGAACGAATTAATTTAGAATATGAAGCAGTACAGGGGTCCAACTTGCAATACCTTAAAGATACTGCATTGCCTTTAGAGGCTATGGATTCCTTAGAACCTGATTCAAAAAGGAGTGATTTAGAGGTGGAAATTATTAAGGAAATCGGTCTTAGTCCTGAAACCGAAGTTGTTACTACAGAAGCAGATCTCTCAGACTGGGGAGATGAAAATGAAGCATTCTCAATCCACGCAGAAGACTTTGAAGCCGATTTTCATGAAGATAATTTTTCATTTCCCAAAACAAATAGTGGTGATTCCCATCCAAAACCTATTGCTAGAATTGCTTCTTTAGAAAGCCTTGGGGATTCGGACTCGGCAACTTCAGTAAATGACAAGCAAAAGCGAGTTGAATCAACATTATTTTCAACAGCTTTAACCGAACCTGAACCCTTAAATTATGTAGATACATCAGGTAGTGAAAGTTCTAGTGAAAATACTCAGTCTGTTAATATCCAGTACAATAAATTGCAGGATGCAGTCTTGACAAGAAGTAAATCTGCTTCTAGAGAAGAAGAAGAAGTAGCTCTAATTCCTGAGTCGCCATGTTTAGTTTCAAATTCTTCACTTTCAGGAAAGAGTATGGAAATTTGCTTCTCAAAAACCACTAAAAGTAAATCATTAGACACTGAAGAAACATTGAATGAAATTACACCAACTAGATCTTTATCTGATCCCCAATGTAGAAAGCCATGTGAATCAAACCTAACATCAGCTGAAACATCAATCATTGATTCTTCTAGTGACTCGCCTTCTATGGATTCATCAAACTCCAAGTTGCAATCTCCAGGAAGGTATGAAGGGTGCATACCTCGCTTTAAAGGTAGAGTTACACCCTTCAGCTTGGCTAGGGATTCTATAGATGTTCGAAAAAGTTCTATTCCAAAGCCCCTTTTTACACCTTCAAAGGAAGATATTCTCGAAAGAGAAAGAAATGAAGCTTCCCGATTAAAATCCCCTGTTTCTTGTAAAAGTCAAGATTCTTCTCAACTTTCTAATTCTACTTCTTCATCCAATTCTCATAGGGTAAAAGACGGCGATCTCGTTAGAGATATGGTTTTGTCACGCATCAATAAAAAAAATAATGAAAGAACTCGGAGGGGCTCCAGAAGTGCTCTTCATTTATCTCTGCATAGTTCGTCGTCATCCATTTTTGGGTCTGAGCCTTCTCTTGACACTAGTAAATTTTCTTTCAATGCAGAAAATGAAAATTCTGCTTTAGATAAATTTTTTACTACTACTTCTATTAATAATAGTATAGATAAGGATAATGGTAATGGTACTGTGCCTTCCGAAGGGAATTCGATTTCTAGGGACTTCAATAGTGATATTAGCTGTAAGTTGCCTTCTCTTAAAGCTGCTGTTACCAAAAATTCCGAAGAGGAAAAAGTTAATTATTCTTTAAGAAATGTTCTTCCCGCAACTCCTCTTACTCATCCGGAAAAATTCCCCATGGATGATCTTGTTAAAAAAGATATATTTAAATCTTCTCCTCAATTAAATCAATCTTCTTTTTTTTCTACTAAATCATTTGAGCCTACAAAAAAGCTTTGTTTGCCAGATAAGGTATATAGCCAAAGATTTCCTTCCGAGCTTCCGGTTTTGCCAAAGCAAAATGTGCATTTGTCTGCATCATTAGCCACAAATGTATATGAACCCCATGCTGAATGCTGTAATCATAGAAAAACTTCAGGATTCAGAGACAGGGATACCAATTCTCCTCAAAACTTTAGCGACAAAGTTGATGTACAAGAGAATTTAAATAAGGATCAATCTGAGAGGCTAAAAGAACTCCTAGAAGAGCGGAGAAGAAAGGAAAATGAGGATGATGTAAGAGAAGTGAGACTTAGGAACAAAGATACCTGTATTCAAGATTGCTTAGAAGAATACCGCCAGAAGAGAAGTTCAGCCCCGGTTTTAAGCCCTAGTATCTCCCCCAATAGAGAAATGGTTGGAATAAATGAGCCAACGCAAACTAGAATACAGCTTGTCCTTCCTAAAAGGCATATTCACCGTCCTTCACTTTTAGAACTAGAATCAATGCAAATATTTTCATCTATCCGCGGTGCACAAGAAAATACTCCCACTACAGACTCACTCACAACTCATTTATCAAACTTAAATAATTCTGCCTCTGCAAGTAATGTTGCAACCTCAGCCCAATCTACACCTGGTTCTGCTCAAAATGAAAGTAGTAGTAGTAGTGTTCAAGAGAAAAAGCCAATTAAAAAGTCAAAGGACAGAGAAAGGAGGAGAAGTCTTATTCAAGTTGTTACAGGTAACTTTCAAATATTAATGTTAAATTGTACCAAATTATGTTAAAAGCTGAAATAAGTGAATGGGATAAAATAATAAAATAATAATAGTGAAAAACCATAGAATAAAAACACTCACAGAAACCGATGTAAAATATTTTTTTCATATTATGAAATGGTATATTGGAGTCTTCTACATGAATTTGGCTAGCTTAAGTCACATACGGTATCTAAGATCCGCTTGCACACATGAAATATCCATTTTTAAAAAGTCTGAGCTACTCTCTCTCTCTCTCTCTCTCTCTCTCTCTCTCTCTCTCTCTCCTCTTCTCTCTCTCTCTCTCTCTCTTCTCTCTCTCTCTCTCTCATCTCTCTCTCTCATCTCTCTCTCTCTCTCATCTCTTCTCTCTTCTCCTCTCGTCGTCTCTCTTCTCTTCTCATCTTCTCTCTCTACTCTCTCTCTCTCCTCTCTCTCTGCTCTTCTCTCTCTCTCTCGTCTCTCTCTCTCTTCTCTCATGGGGGGTTTCGTATTATCTCATCTCTCCCTTCTCTCTTCACTCTCTCTTCTCTCTCTCTCTCTCTCTCTTCTCTCCTCTCCTCTCTTCTTCTCTCTCTCTCTCCTCGTCTCTCTCTTCTCTCTCTCTCTCCTCTCTCTTCTCTCTCTCTCTCTCTCTCTCTCCTCTCTCTCGTCCTCTCTCTCTCTCTCCTCTCTCTCTCTCTACTCTCTCTCCTCCATCTCCTCTCTCTCTCTTCTCTCTCATTCTCCCTCCTCCATCTCTCCTCTCTTTTCCCTCTCCTCTCTCCTCTCATCTTCTCTTAACTCTCTTCTCTCCCTCTCATCCTTGGTCTCTCTTCTCTCTCTCTCTCTCATCTCATCTCTCTCTCTCTCTCTCTCTCTCTCGATCCTCTCTTCATCTCTCTCTCTCTCTTCTCTCGTATCCTTCGTCTTCGTCTCTCTCTCTCTTTTTAAGGTATCTGTCAAAATTTTTCTGATACTGATAATTAATGTAAGGTATTGTATGTCGACGATACCCATTGGTACTCGGAGTGCATCAACTAATTATTATAATAATATATATATATATTATATATATATATATATATTATATAATATATATATATTATATTATATATATATATATATATATAATAGTATATATATATATATATAATAGGAATATTTACTAAATCTGAAGAAAAGAAAAAAGAGAAAGAAGCGGAAGATGATTCGCAGTCTCCTGATGCAAAGTCCTCCTCACCCCCTTTGTCTAATTTATCTTCAGTACCACCCAAAAGCCCATCAGTGAAAAAAAAGATTTTCGAAGTTAAGGATATCAAGATCAAAGAAAAAGGTGTTTTAAATTATTGTATTGATAATTCTATTATTTATTTACTTTTTCTCTTTGCTATTATTTCTTAACTTTTTTTAAGAATATGAAAATTAACAGGAATAGGCAATATGCCTTACCTATTGACTCTTTACTCTCCATTTCATTTGCCATTTCATCTTCTCATTTGGCTTTCAAGTTTAACTGTTTCTTTACCTATATTCAAGAAGAATTTGCATACATTAAAAGGACGTATTTGAAATGAGTGGAATAATGGAGATGAATCATCGTCATCGACGTTAGAGTGAATAGAGTTAGAAGTACAGCTGAGGTTATCCTTATCAAGAGTAGAAAGAGAGTTGGAGATAGAATTGAACCTTGTGGAACATCACAATTGACAGGAAAGAAGGAAGGGGATGCTCCATCAACGAGTGCTGATAAGTTTAGGATCAGAGATAAAGCTTGTTTAAATAGGACGTTTTTAGATATTAATTGACCTAAATTTTTGTAGCTAATATTATTTTTTTCTCTTCCAGTCTTCGTCCAATAACAAAATGAGATCATCAAGCGTGGGAACAAACACCAAGGTTTCTTCTTCATCTCCAGAAAATGAGGCGAATTCACTCTCTCTCCCAACATCCCCTTCGAGAACGCTCTTTTCTTTTCTCTCTTCCTCCGTTCCGGCCAGATTATACGATAAAAATAAAACTTCATCTTCTTCAGGTATTAAGTTAAAAAATATTTGCTTTCCCCTTCTACGAGTATTAGATTAGAATGTTTATATATATTTGCATTTGCATTTGTAGTATTGCATTGTAATTAAACATATAATATAAATATTTATATATATATTATATATTTATATATATATATATATTATATTATATATAATATAATTTATATATATACTATATATATATATATATAATATATATATAATATATTTATATATATAATATATATATATATAATATATATAAGTATAATATATTATATAGTTATATATATATATATAGTATATAATATTATATATAATATATAAATATATATATTATATATATATATATATAAATTATTATAGTTTTATATAAAATATATATATATAGTATATATATAATAGTATATATATACGGATAGGAATATATAATATATAGAAATAAAAAATAAGGTATATATAATAATTTTTATATATATATATAATATATAATTTATATATATATATTATATATATATATATATATATATATATATATATATATATATATTATATATATATATTATATATATATATATATATACTGTGGAGCCAGTGAATCAGGGGGAGTAGCCTTTTAAAATGTTTTCTTGTTCTTTGTTGTTCAGAAATTAAAATGTAATTGAAATGATTTCAAAATTTCTAAACTGGGTTTTTCGAAAACCATGCATTTTTTTATGTAAAATTAAAATTGGGGGCTGCTAGTTTTGTGTGCTAACTTTATAGTTTAATATATTTCCATGATACCCTAGTTTCCATTTAATTTTTAAATATTTAGATAATGTTATTTTTTTTTTTTTTTTTCATTTAAATCCGTCATTGTATTTTGTGTGAAAGAAAATTAAGTAAATTGAATGACTGGGAAGCAGCTTTTACACCCAAAATTTCAAACCTCTCCAGTCTTCCCCCTAAAGAAAAAAAATAAAAATAAATAAATAAAAAAAAAAGACCAAGTGCAAAATCTCAGCAAAAATACAAACAAAAACTCAATCCCTAATTGATTAAATGATTTCTAGACAGAATTAAGCTTACTTATCTTTATTGTTCTAGATTTCTTGTCTTTAGTTGGTTAATGTGATGACATATTAAAACGTTTGTTTGTCTGAAGTGAATATGTCCTTACAGATGACCGAAAGATATTTTGCATTCTTCTCTCTTCTAATAGGAGTTTCTTCAGAAAGACAATATATGACTTATTTTTTTTTTTTTTTTTTTTTTTTAGCAGTAGAACATTTCAATTTCAATTAATCTTAAATATATTCATATAAAATTAAAGCAACTTTTTTTAAATTTCATTATTTATACAAATATCTAATTATATAAAAAATAAACATGTTATTATTTTAAAATTTATTATTTTTGCTGGAAAAGAATTATTTATTTACATTGTTCAACAGTTTCATCTGCAAAATTATAATAAGATAAGATTTAATGGAGTAACACTGAAAATAAAAACCTTTTTTTTTTCACATAAATATTTTAAGTACTCGGAAATCTAAATATTAAAAAAAAAAATATTTTTCATCAAAAAGTAAAAATAATTGCCTTCTCTACAGTGACCAGCAGATAAAGTAATTTCTTGTTCATTTACCAAGAAATTAAAAAAAAAAATGTTCTCTTAGGTAAATATAAATAAATATAGATATAAATAGATAAATTTAAAAAATAAAAGTGAAATATATTAAAAATACCGTAGTTATTATAACATTCATATTAAGAGATTATTATCAAAATTTACTGAAACCAATGAAATTCCAAATGACAAATTGCACTATTTCGTTATTATTAACTGATATTAGTGAAAAAAAGACTAAAATAATTGTATAATTCCAAGAATAAATTCCTAAATGTAAATTCTTGTACAGAAACTTGTAAAGTATGATAAGAGTTGATGTTCTCATAAAGCTTTTAACTTCAAAATGAAGTAAAAGAAAGTCTATTCGTCTTTACTCATGTCTCTTATTCCAATCAGGTTAGGGCCTTGCTTAACTCGTGAAGGATATTAGGAAATATTTTTATGCAGATAAAAAAGTTTGAATTATTTAAATTGTGTGAAGCTTATCAGATGACCACAAAGTAAATGACGTAAAATAATTAATTAAATAACTTTACCAATTTGTTTTTTTTGAATGATAGTTCTAGTAATAATACTATTGAAAATCTTCCATTATTATTTCTTAAATTATATAGCAAACTCCAAACTTTTGCATGCAAAAGATAATGGCTTTTCTTTTAGTTGAATATAAGTGGATTTTTAAAAAATCTCTCTCCAATAATTCAGAACCTCATTATTTTGTAATAATATCTTTGAGTTACTTAAGTTTTTCATCTTGGGGAAACATATTTTTCTAATTCAAACTAGAATTTAGTAAATTACAGTAAAAAAATTACAGGATCCAGTAATATCATCCATTTAAAATTCAATGTAAGAACATTTTCTTTTGCACAGTGATTTATTCAAATTCGAAATTAACATTAGAAGTACTAGAGGAGGATATTTGTTCAATGTTATCAGTTTCTCTTCCAAATTTTCTTAAAAGTTTCTCATCGTTACTCTTATGAATATACAGATAGTAATATATTTTCTCCAGAATAATGTAAGATCATTTCCTTTCTCATAAAACACACACAAACAAAATATCCGATTTAAGAAGGCGACTCTCAGTGGTAGTAAGCCACGCAAGTCTGATATGCAATTTATCTTTGTCAAAGCAGTGGCTCTCAGCGCTGCCAACCTCTCGGACAAGTCTCTGTCATATTTTGTGGTACCTGTCATGATTTTTCACTTGTCGTGACAATGCGCTGACATTTGAAAATAAGTCAAAATGCAAGGAGGGTCTCATTTCATTTATAAACTGTGATTACGAATTGCAAAAAATGTCACTTTTTTCTTCTTATTCCATTTAGGAGTTTCCTTTATTGCCTTAATGGGAATTGTTGATTTTTAAACGTAATGATCCTAAGGTGAATGGCGAAATTGAGAAAAGAAATAAACGAGAAAGAAAGAAAAAAAAAACATCACTCAGCTACTTTTAATAATGATGGATGGCCTGTCACCGCTCTGCTTTCGAACGCCTTATACTCTTATTAACATACTTTTTAAAGTTAGGTGACTGAAGGGAACACTATATTTACCTTTTGTAGAAAGAGATAATGGCCTTTTAGGGGGGGAGGGGTTTCTATTAATTGGAATACGGAACAAGGCAGTGAGTGAGCAAAATTATTACGTCCCTAAAACTCATTTGATTGATGGCGAAATTATAATATAGAAAATGCAATGATAATTACTGCTTTAAATAAAAACACACTTCATTTATATTTATTATTATTTTTTTTTCTTTTCTCCCTCTTGTATAATAATAATATTCGTTTTCTACCTCAAAAATCTTAATTTCCCTTTTATCCACTGTCATTTTCCGGAAGCGTGCATGTATGTATTAACGAATACGCCCTTTTAACAAAACTAACAAATTACACATAAGTAGTATACGTCTACAACATCGATATATAAAATCGAAAACTAACAAATTACACACAAGTAGTATACATCTACAACATCGATATACAAAATCGAAAAATACGCGCAATTATCGTAGAAGCCTAATTTTTGGGACAACTTCTTGTAATCGCTTCTTAATTAGGCTTGAAAAGCTTAATGCGTGTAACTTTATTATAACGTTCATAAGCCATTGTAGTAGAAATAAATATTCGTGCGTACCAAGTGGCTTAAATAAATGAGTAATTATATTAATAATATTTGTAATATTTGATTGATTAGGTGAGTAACTAAATACATGACAAAGCTAACATGCAGTTTTTCCAAAATGAGAAGTTTTAATTATATATATAATATATATATATATATATATATATACTTATATTCTATATATATATATATACATATATATATAACATAACCTTACTTAACTATATACTATAACATAACAACATATATATATATATATAACATACCACATATAACTACTCTTATATATATATATATAACGCCTGCTGCTATAATAAATATATATATATATATATATCTTTATATATACTATATATATATGCTATATATATATATATATATATATATATATATACTAACTATATATATACTATATAATACAGGGCAATATTAAGCTTGAATGATTTTGATTTTTTGTTTTTTAATATTTCTACTATATGATACCAACAATGAATTTGGTGGTAACGGACATGATTCAAAAGATCGAAGTATTTACAAATTTTTAAAATCACATTTTTGTTAAATATTGTTTTAAAAATGAAATATCATTACGACTTACCACAAGCCATTACACATATTTGGAATCGAAAACGTCTGTAAGCTTATTATAAAAATAAAAAAAAAATAAATAAATAAAAGCATTTTTTCATGTAAATTAAATATGTGAAATATGTTACTTACAGAAAAACCAGTACATATTTGGAATCGGCGTATAAACTTATTACAAATATGTAAGTAAAAATAAAAATATAAAAAATAAAAAAAATAAAAAAATTGGGGATCATAGTCGGAGCAAGAGCCAGGCCGTTTTTTTTTCATAGTTCGGAGGAAACACGAGCTGCCTTGCCCAAAATGCCAAGACGGGGGTTCGGAGACCCTCTCTCCCGGAGGAAATTCGTTCCCCAGAGGCATAAGTTCCTCTGCACCATCTTTGCGGTTTGCCCAGATGTCTTTAGTTAAAAAAGTACCTGCAATAAAACGTGGCTTGGTCCTACTGTATGCCCGTTACCACTGAAATTCATTGTTGGTATCATATAGCAATATATTAAAAAAACAAAAAAATGTCGAAAAGACTGTTCAATGGAAAACAGAAAGGTCTATATATATATATATATATATATATATATATATATATATATATATATATATATACTTTATACTATATATATATATATACTATTTATATATATATATATTATGATAAATTGTACACAAAATGCTGCTTGTAGGATTCTAACA
>JABUQX010081645.1:42500-47500 GCA_015478945.1 Trachelipus rathkii
GGAAGAGGGAAGCCATACTACATACAAATGTTAAAGAGTATAGGTTAAAGAATGACTCCCTAGGGGGGAAGCTCCATTGAATAACTTGTATGAACGTGAGAAGTGGTGTACTTGTAATAATTCTATCTGTGCGACCGGATAGGAAATTATTTTTTTTTTTTTTTTTTTTTTTTTTGGTGGTTATGTCTGAGTTTAAGACTTTTTCTATTAAAAGGTGACGGTGGACTGTGTCGAATACCTTGTTGATGTATATATCTACAAGAAGAGTACGTCGAGGAGGGGTTGAATTTGGTTGAAACCAGTTAGAATGTCTTGAGTTAGATTAGTTAATAGTGCGGTGGTAGTATGCCTTTGTCGAAAACCATGTTATGAACTTGATAGAAAGATAAGGGGAGGAATTCTAAGTATGATTAACTTTGTATATTGTGGAAAGCAATGATATAGGTCTGTACGAAGGTGGATTATTAAGTGGTTTGTTTGATTTTAATAATCATATTATATGTGCATGCTTCCGAATAGGTGGTAGAGTGTTTGTTTGCCATTCAACGTTAAATATTTGTGTAAGGTATGTGATAGCACTGGCACCTAGGTGTTTGAGGTGAATATTGGATATATGGTTGGGTCCTACTGCTTGTGCGTTTTAAAGAGATAGCGTATGTGTTAACAAATCGGCTTCGTTGAATACTATGTTGAATACTTCTAGGGGAGTGAATGTGGTGTCTACCTTTTAAGCCGTTTAATTATTTTGTCTGTTAGTAGGGTTTACGGGTTTGTGACTAATTTTTGAATAGTGTGACAAAGCATATTGAATAGATTCTTTGAGTTGGGAAAATTGATTTGTTTACAGATGGCTTCATGGGTTTATTGGTGGTTGAGTGTATGAAGTGTGGATTTATTTTTATTGTTCGGAATATTTTTGTAGTGTTGGTTTTATGGTTTTAGTGTTCGTATATACTGTTGCCAATTCTTTTTCTGTTAAGTTGATTTAATTTAATTAATTTAATTAAATTTTAATTAAATTTTAATTAAATCAATTTAATTTGGTTTAATTGGTTTTAATTCTATTGTCTATTTTGTTTGAATTTGTATCGTTTTCGGTAATCACAAAGGCACATGCAAAAAAAAAAAATAGTAAATAAATAAATTAGAGCGATCTTAATTAGATTTCCACCTTACAAAAACTTGTCTTATTGTAATGTAGCTAGTTTTTCCCCAAGTCTGATTTAGGTGTTGAATCATCCTACTATTACTGTTCACTATAGATTTCGTTCAGCTTTCAAAAGCCCTCCAGATCCCACGTTTTTTTTTTTTTAAGATGTGTATTTTTGCTTTCTTTTGGTTGAATTGAGATTAGGAATGTGATCTGAGGAGAGAGCATGAAAAGTTTGCCAGTTTGTGGGGACTTGGATTTGGGGGTGAGCAGAAGGAGATGTGAGGGGATATGGGATTATAGTTATGTTGTAAAGGTCGGCGAGTAGGTTGATTTCGGTTATTTAGGATGCAGAGTGAATGTAAGTTGTCTGTAAGTGCATCACCTCTTGGTATGTGTGTGTGTGTGTACGCGTGCGTGTGTGAATATTAAGCCATGCGGGGAGGTGTACATCGAAGGCCCCAGCTATTAATAAGTTGTATTGTGCTAAGGTGGACAGATCAGGAAAATAACCTTGAGTGCATGTTGGGATGTGGATGGAGGGATATATATCTTAACTAAATTAAATGTTTTTTTTGTTGACTTTGTATTTCAATAAATTGGTAAGTGGTAATTTGGTTGTTCATGAGGAGTTGAGTGTGATTTGCTGCGCTTCTGAATTGGATATTTCTGTGTATAAGTGTGATAAGTCCATTTTTAGGTGGATTCGTTTCTTGTCTTAGGGTTATATAGTTAGGAAATTCAGGTAGATAAGTGTATTGGATGAGGTTGGATTCCTGAATAATAAATACTATGTGCATGTTGTATTTAGTTAATATATAGTGCAGTTCATGTTTGCTTTTTATACCGATGATATTTAGTTGAAGTAAGTTGATTGTGTTATTTAGGGATGAAGGATATGGGTTTCTATGTGCGAGTGTTTGCATAAGTGGCAGGACCGTGTTGGAGAATATTGATTAAGGGTTTGAAGGCTGGTACTTATTAAGTGATACCAGAATTGGTTGCACAATACTGAGATTTGTCCTCAAGTACATGATCTATTTGGAGCAGATACATGCCTTGATACCGGGATTTAATTCTATATCTCTGGCTAATAGGAGTAGTTGGGACACGTACAGCGGACTTATGCATCCCAAGATTCAAAATGTGAAGAAATGGTGTAAACGGATATCTCTTGAGCCCAGACGATGCTGGGGTGACGATCCTGAGGATATATATATATATATATATATATATATATATATATATATATATATATATCTGCATATGTACTATATATATATATATATATATATAATATATATATATACCCTATACACTCATATATATGGGGTGACGATGTGAGTATATATATATATATATATATATATATATAACTAACTATATATACTATACGGCTTCTGGTACTCTGGATGATTTTTATACAGAAAATTCGTTTTAAAATTTGTAGCCCAAAATATCTTTTTCATGAGTTAAAACTTATAAAAAACGTGCGTAAAAATATTTTTATATAAGGAACCAGTAACTAATTTTTATTATCAGAAGCCACAAACTATTTGAAGTATCGTAATAACTACTTTGAGCATTAGTTGCTGAACGGAATTTTACTACGATATTGAATTTATAAGTCAATTAACGAAAACTGATTTTTAATACTGCTTCAACATTTATATATTTTAGCATAAAACTATTTGATCACTATTTTTTTAAAAAAAAATTATTCACATAAACATTTAACAACAAACTTCACTTAACTCTCCGTATAAAAAAATGGTAGGATTCACTAAGGATTGTCTCTCCTTAAAACGTATTTTATATGCTTTTTAAAGGAACCAATTAATGTAATTTATAATGTCAATGTAGTTTTAGTTGATTTGTAATTGATTTGCTTAATAAAATGCTTATTTCCCAATCTCTCTTTATATTTAGGTATTTTCCATTTATTACAAGAATGGAAATTCTAAAACAAGATTAGAGTGACTAACACTGAATTTTAAAAACGACGATCCTTATTCGATCAATATTATTGCTTAATATTGAGCCAAAATATTTGTTGAATAATGTTCAGTCACTCTAGTTGCATATATGATATGATATTAAGGGTTTAAATTTATAAACATTGAAAATATTCAGTATTTTTGAAGTAGGATCCAAAAATTATACCCTTTTTTTAAAGTTCCTATTTATGCTTTTTCTCAGAGAGCTAAATTGGGCTCAATATGACAATATTTCGATAAAAGAGGAATTTCTTAGGTTAATTTGAAACAATAATATAATTATTGAAAAATTATTAGCAACTCCCTTTTCGTTTTATATGAAATGGAATAATATATGTGTATGGAATTCTTTGTAACTCTTCCCCTAAAATCTCATCATTTGTTCAGTCAAAATCGATTAAAATTTTGTTAAGAGCATGTTTCTTTGCGTATAATTTAAATACAAATAAAAACATATATTTCAGGGGTGATCAAACTCTTTCAACTTGCTTACTAATAATTATATTATTAATGCACCATCTACAAGTCTCCCAAGGATATTCCTGTACACGAGTTGCTCATCATTTTCCTGGGTAAAAAAAAAAATTCCTCCATTAATTAAAATGATTCTGTCAATGAAATTCCTCTCTCTCTCTCTCTCTCTCTCTCTCTCTCTCTCTCTCTCTCTCTCTCTCTCTCTCTCTCTCTCTCTCTCTCTCTCTCTCTTCACATACATATATAAAGAGAAGACGAGCTTGATTGGTGGAATGATTCGAATATGCTAACCTGCAACTGTCGCGTTCAAGAATTTCCTTGGACGAGTGAGTATGTGCCACAAAAAAGAAATTCCAAATTTCACATCTAAGAAAGTTGTGATCGTAATTGAAAATATTATAATTGTAAATTGAGCTAAACTGATTTTTCTTGAAAATAATAAAACGAATTCAAAATTTGATAAAATATTAGTAATGATCAAATAATGCATTCTAATGCCACACTAGAAAAGTTTAAATTATTAAATTAAGTAATAAGTTTTAAACTGCACCAGTGCCACTTTAAATGCCTCAAACACGTTTGTAAGAACCTTCTGTAGGAAATGAGTTAACCATACATAAGGGTAACTAAAAGAATGGACATTATTGTGGCTATAAATAAGATCTTGCACACTGCAGAATTTAGACGTTGTAAATGATAGTGACAAACCTACAAACTTATAAAAATATATCAAACCGAAAGATATTTTTGTAAATTAGGTAAAAGAAGCATATTGGGTGAGAACGAAATATTTGATGGAAACTGTATGATATAAAAATTTTCTATAACTATTTCATAACTATTTTTTATAGCGTATTTCTATAACTGATTTCTCATCTTACTATTGAAAACGTGTCTTTGGGAACTTTGCTGAACAGATCCTGGGCCTGTTTGCTAAGCAGATATGGTGACTTGAGATTAAAAATTATTAAAAATTTCAATTTATACTGCGATCATTCGTACTGACTTTATCTATATAGGGAATTGAAGCAACTATTGTGACTATTATGTGAACAGTGCTAATTTTAAAAAGTTTCCAATTTTCAAAAATATTTGTATATCAGGATATGTTGATTATCTGACAAAAAGGAATTGCAATAGCTAATGGATGATGGTAAGGGTTACCCTTGATCTGTTTAAAGTTAGATTGTCGTATCAGTAATGTGTAAAATATTGCTGTATGTGCCTACATAAAGATTCTGCGAGACATTTTAGGTCATTAAGCCTATTAGTTTCAATAAATAGTCCAGATGAAATTTAGCGTTTTAAATACGTAAGGAACAATCCAAATCTCACCAACTCCAATTCAATCTTTGAATGATAGAAATATCAGCTCCATA
>JABUQX010081645.1:57500-60000 GCA_015478945.1 Trachelipus rathkii
ATACGGTATACAAGTATGGAGGCTTCACCAGGGATTTTAAGGTGGATGCATGAGACCGGCAAATAGCCTTACAGTTTGCATACCCTCTAATGACAATGCATGCTTTGTCTTACAAAGATTCCCTAGTAATTTTCGGCTTAGACTTTGGTGAATCCCGGTTTGGAAAAAGGATTGTCGGACTCAGTAAATCAAGGTGAGCCTTGATTTACTGTTTCCACCGACATCCTTTCTCACACCCCCTTCTGAGGAATAATTAACATATGGGAGGAAAGAGGAAGGAAAGGAGTTGAAACACTAATTTAGAAAGAGAAAGAAAAACCTCATAAAAATACGAGTTCGTATAGCGACATTTTTAATTACACAGGTAACCTTCGTCTGAGATACTGGGTCTCTCTATACCTTTATTGCAGTCTTCCCACTCTTTTCTTATCGTTCCGTTCGGTTCTCATTTGGCGTTTACTTTTCAGTGTCATACTCGCAACGGTGAACTTCATGTTTCGCATCATTTTATTAAGTGAAATTTTAAGGAACCTGTCCGGTAACTTCGTATTAACCTTTGATTTACCTTTAAATGCATTCAAGATTCAGTAATTCACATCTGCAAGTCTTCCTCTGAATTGTAGAGTTCAAAATGATATTCCATTTCTGCTTTCTCCTATGTTTTATTATCAATTTATATTTGTCTGTTGGGTGTGCGAGAACTGTTGTTGTTGTTGTTGGCCGATAGAGGGCGTTTACTGGGTGACAAGCGAGAAGAGATTTTGGTTGCTTCCGTCTAAGGCCTTTTAGAAGCTTTGCTCTGATTGGTCCGTTCGTTGATGAGAGGACCACTCACGGTGTTCGTACGAGAAACGTGGTTGTCAGTTTGTTTTTAAAGGAGCGATCGTCCTTGTGAAGAGAGAGTGTTGCCTACTGAGGTGCATTTTTTCTTTTCTTTTTTTTTTTCTTAGATGCTTACACTTTTAATATTTTCATTGATCAATTTTAATATTATAAGAAAGATTGTTGTCTACAAGAGTAAGAAGTTTGGAAAAAGAAAAATTGAGTCTTAATATTATCATGCAGCATAATCTGAATTATACATTTATATAGTTATAGCAAGTCTCGTTAGAGCTCCGTTGCTTTGACAATTGTTTATTTTAATAAATTTTTAATCATCTTTGATATATAAAAATTATATAATTTTTCTCTAAAATATGGAATATCTTTTATATGTAATTGATTTACGAAATAATATTAAAAATGCTTATTTTCCTCTTTATAAAGTCAATATATTTTTAGAAATATTTTAGTAACCCATTTTAATTCCATTTTCTAGCGTTCTGAGGGTTCAGACCGTATGGCTTTTATTCCTCGAACTTTCAAGTTTTGAAAAGTCGTTTAAAAATAAATTACATTTTAATTTTCATCAAATACATGGCTCATCGAAAAAATTTTTTGATTTTTAATAAGATCGCAATTATTCAATAATATAATAGTTCTTTTTGATGGTAACTTATTATTTTATTTTTAATGAAATTTTTAAGACTCTCATGATGGATTGAGATTTATTGAAAAGCTGACAAGATATCAAAGAAAAAGGGAGATTTAAATTTTGGGAAACAATGGTCTCTCAGTCCTTCCAATTCCGGATTTTGGAATTTCTGTTTAACCCTGTCTCCACCGTTCTCTTCCACTTTGTTCGAAAATATCCTGTTTGCTTTATACAGCCCAGCGTAGATATCTCTGGCTTACCTTCTCATCAGCTGATCTTGCCAGCTTCAGCTCGTCAGCTGAGGCCAACAAGCAGCCTATTTGAAAGTTGCCGCGACATCTCGCCATGATATAAAAATCATTTTTAAATAAATTAATTTGAAATATTTATTTGTTATGTATTTTAGTACCAACTTTTATGAATTTTTTTTTTTTTTTTTTTTTTTTTTTTTTTTTTTTTTTTTAATTGAATTTATTACTAGATTATGAAGTAACTTTCATTTTAAATTTATTATTTATTTATTTTGATCTTTACGAAATGATATTTTGGGCAGTTTGCATATTTATTCTATATAGCGTTATGTGGCAACTCCAACATTGGAGTCATTGGCTGTTTGAAATTTTTAGCTATAAGAAAATCTTCTTATGAATATCCTATAATAGTTATCATATATAAATAAATGTATAATTTTCAGGCAACAATAGATAATAGAATTATAAGACAAAAACACCTTACCAATTTTTGGAACCTTTGTTTTACATTTTTGCCGATTTTGGCTTTATTTTTGATATAACATTTGTATGATTTTTAGCATTTTTAACTTGATTATTTTTATCTGAATTTTAGTTGTTAATTTTCAACACCAGATGGCGCACATGCTAATGCCATTTACAGAGATTTTTACGTGGGTCTTTTCACAGTATCACAAAAAAAAATTTTTTTTTTTCACTTAATTGTCCATTTTTCAATGTCTGTATATTCATCACTATCGTTTTTATTTTTATTATTTTTATTTTTATTTTTATT
>JABUQX010081645.1:65000-75000 GCA_015478945.1 Trachelipus rathkii
AGTAACTTGTTATGTATGTGACTAAAGCATACCTCCTTACAGCTTCAAGTATATGATAAGAATGGATATGCTTTTAGCGAATAGGGAAATAGTGTATATTTTAATGTCCTGAAGTTGTGACACACATGGATGAATAATTGTCAACATTATCCTGAGAAGCAAGATTATCACATGGGATTTTTCGGTCTGAAGATTGTCTTGTCTCATTTCTGCATTAAGCTGGTATTTATCAAATGTGAGATATCGCGAAACAAAGATTGTTTGTTAAGCATATGAAAAAAATTAAAGATGTTGATTAATGATATGTATTTCACAGGGAGAGAAAGACTGAGGGGGACGAAGTAACGTTTTAAACAGATAATCGATTTTATCTGTATCACATAAAATGAAATTTTCTGATGACTATAGTGACTAGAGTCAATATATATATATATATATATAACATATATATAGATTTTGTAATATATATATAAAATAGTATATATATATATATATATATATATATATATATATATATATATATATATATATATATAGTACTCTTATTATACATACATATATATATATATATATATATATATATATATATATATATATATATATATATATATATATATATATATATATATATATATATATATATATATATATATATATAGTACTCTTTTCATGTAAAGAATAGATATATAATAAGAAGAAATATAATATATATATATATATATATATATATATATATATATATATATATATATATATATATATATATATATATATATATATATATATATATATATATATATATATATATATTAGTGATGGGACGATTCCAAATTTCCAGCCGATGCCGATTCCGATTCCGATACCAGTCAAAAGTGCTGATTCCGATTCCGATTCCAATTTCAATTCTTTATATATATATATATATATATATATATATATATATATATATATATATATATATATATATATATATATATATATATATATATATATATATATATATATATATATTTTTTTTTTATATATATATATATATATATATATATATATATATATATATGCCTAATTTTTCTAAATCAACTAATTTTAGATATTTAAAACCTTATAAATTAATGTTATAGAATTCTCTTATATTTTATCTTTGCTAAAGAAATAATTAGTTAATTACCTTTTATTTATTTAACCACTGAAAAATAATAGCAATATTTAAAATCTTACAATAAATGAACAATTTTGTCATTTTTTGTTTAAAAAAAATTCCTTCTTTAATTTACTAAAAGTAAGATCTTGAATCAAAATTATCATTATTATTTGTAGTTAAATCATGACTCTTAAGTTGTAGTGCAAAAACATTAACAATTCTCCCGTTTCTGAGTGCATCAGATTTTTAGGAGAATAAATTGATCCTCCAATTCTGAAGAGTCTGTCACTTTCCACGGAAAAGGGGACGAGCTTGAATATTTTCTAGCAAGGACACCAAATGCTGAAAGGTTCCTTTATTCGATGACCACCATTGTAAAGGACTTTCTGAATTTTTAATGTTTCATATTTTTATATTGGCTGATTTCTGCTTTTATAACATCTTCAATTTTTTCAATATATGTGTCTTTCTCCTTAGGAATGATTTTCTTTGCTGTTTTTAAAGTCTTTTTCTCTTTAAATTCCGAAACACAGCTTTCAAAACTGAAGTTAAATCTATTATCTTCAGCATCTCTTTTTTCTGTTGAAAAATGATAAAAATCTGAAAATTGGTTTAAAGTAGTGGAAACTGTTTTCCTTTCCTTTATACAACATATTTCTTCGCACATCCAGTAAGAATATCTTCCACTTTTATATTGTTATAATCATCACTCAATGAATGTAATTTTAAAGCGTGGATCAGGATAGGCAAGCATAAGAATCGTAGCAGTAAGCAAAATGTTGAATCTATTTTTCCTGAATGGTAGCGACAAAAGAATTGTTAGATAATAAAAATCTGAGGGTGCCTCAAATAGTTCTTTTTCTCTGACTCTTTTAAAAAAAAATCCAATTATTTTCATATTTGGGATTATTGCCGATGCCATTGATTCCTTGTAGCTCAATAAATTTGTACAATCAACAAAATTTTAAGTATTTTTAGCAATTTTCAAGAACTTTCCATTGTTTCTAAGCATACAGGTTTTGAATGATCACTACAATATGAAATGAGAGCCGTCTTTTGTTCAAAATTTGAAAGCATATGATACTGGCTATTACATCTGGTTTGTATATCCTGAATAAATCTGTGCTTTGGTAAATTAAATCTAGTTTGATATTCTTCATACATACTTTGAAATAGCTTGGGGCGAGTGATTAAAATGACCTACGATTTGTTTGCATATGGATATATTTTTACGTCTCTTTGTCCAAATATGGCATCATTGAGAACTAGTGTCAAAAGTGTAAAAGCAAGGTAATTTCTGGAATCCTGTTTTGTAACTCCTGCAGCCATATTAGGTGCGTTATCCTTACTATAACATGAATTTATTAGCAGGAATATTGAATTCTTCCATAACATTTTAGAAGACAATTACTTATATTAGATGCTGTGTGAGATGACGTGAAAAGGTGAAACTCGAAGGATGGCATTTATATTCAATAGCTCCAGTTATTACAGCCTACCAGGCAAATATTTCACTTGCTCACTTACGAGTTCACGGGTATATAATTATCAAAACATATTACATAACATGACTAACGAAACATTGCAAATGTCTGCCTGCCTGAAAATCCAAACATGATATCTTAGGCTCTACGTAGAGATGCGCGCTCAATCCAGTTTTCTTTAATTAAATAGAATTCAGGCAAAACTGAAATTAAAAATCAATATGGCAGACTTCGAAATATTGTCTTTGAAATATCATAAAGATCGAATAAAATTATTTTCAGATTGTATACCAAAGAATCGGTATAATTTTGCCGATTCCGATTCCGATTCCTGAAAAACAGCCGATTCCTCCGATTCCGATGCCGATTCCGATTAATCGTCCCATCACATATATATATATATATATATATATATATATATATATATATATATATATATATATATATATATATATATATATATATATATATATATATATATCTATATATATATATATATATATATATATATATATATATATATATATATATATAGTTTATATCACGTTCATATATGTTCAAAAATAAATGTTTTGAATATTGACCTTTTAAAAAAATATATTTTTATAAAAATAAGTGTATTAAAGAAAAGCAACAAATTCTGGGGTAGTATTTATATTGTATATATCTATTTTGTTTTATAACATTAAAAAAAATACATTTTTTTTTATATTTTTATTACTTTTTTTTCATATGTTGTTTTTATGATATAATAATTGTTTACAATGTTTTCATTATAAAAATTATTGTTTATTTGTATATAATTTTATTTCTTAGACATATTTTTTGACGGTTCTTTTTCTGTGGCGGGCTTTTTAAAATAAGGTTAATGTTTCGTTTGTAAAATGAAAACTTAACTCGGCTGCAGGTCAGCGAGACGTTTATGTTTAACAAGAATTGCGCATAACTCTAGATCAGCGATTCGTTTGAGTATAATCTGAATGCAAATTTAATAAAATAGCAAAAAACAAAGCTGTTTTAATCCAAAAACCAATATAAAAATAATTTTAAAAGTGTTATAACTAGTTGTGTTATTAATTCATTAAACTCGAAGTACCAATCAAAGCGTAACCATATGGCCTCTTGTTGATGAAGGCGGCTTCAACAGAGAAAGGTTTAATCCCGAGTACCTGTAGATTCGAGATTGCAAAAAATAATGGTGGGTACAAATCGGATTTCAAAATGAAAAATTAAACATTATGTCCTTTATTATAACATACATTTTATAACATTACTATAACATAATATATATTTATTACAAAAACCTAATGAGTGCGAACTTTGACACTGCATTTCATTTACTAATTTCCCACACAGATGGGAGTGGAAGATGATAATCCCAATCATAAACAGTCATCAAGGTTGGCATTAGTAAATTGAGATCTGATTTTTTATTTTGCAATATTCATGGTGGAAAACAAAGATTCGCACAAATATGTGGAACCCAAATTATTTTCACGTCACTTTTTTCATCTTTAGAAAGTGTACAAGAGAATTTTTCGATAAATTATTTATCGAAAACTGTATTTTGGCTTTGAATGCTTTTATAGCTCAACCATTTCAGCTATTTGTTTATTTTATCTCTGGAGATCCAGGTTTAAATTGTTCAATTTTTCACATATGTCAGATAAAAAAGGCAAGTCTATCAACCATCGTAGGTTATCTAATTGTTCATACGTTTGACCTTTTGAAATAAAGAATTTTTTTTTATCTCTTCCAAAAGATCAAAACATCAGCCAAGTGCTTTGCTTTTACTTAACCATCTTATATATCTGTATGTAGGATAAGGTCGGCTTTGTAAGATTCTTCCTTTTCTACGAGGGCTTTAAACAATCTGTGCGATAAAGGATTTGCTCAAATTTTGTTGATTATTTTTGTTCAAGTAGATCGTTTCTACAGGTAACAACCTCAATAAGAATAATGAAACACCAGAATAAATGGATATTTTACTATTAAATATTAACCCTATAATACATAATGTGTGCATCAAGAATCACACGAAAACAACAATCATAATAATAAAAAAGACAATGATATATTAGTAAATACGGCCATGTTGCCAGAATTCTCTCTACTGGTATAGTAGCCAAAAACATATTTAAAATACATAAAATATAATTTTTCATAGAATAAACAATATTCTTCAACACTCTCCCTTATTGTTTATTCTGCAAAGGTAGTTAATCCATTCCAATTTTTCTGTTCAAGCTCATTAATCTTGGTTGATGTAGAGGCTTTGTGGGCCCATCTGCAAGTTGATTCTCACTGCTAATCTTGAGTACCTCTATTTCATCATTTTGAACTTTTTCTCTAATGAAGAAATGGCGTACTTTTATATGCTTGGTCCTTTTGTGAAATTCTGGATTCTTACTGAGTTTAATAGCTGTTTCATTGTCAATCCATAGAGTAGGTTTCTTGAAAACTTCTGTAATTTCTTCCAATAGTTGATGAAGCCACACAATTTCCTTTGTTGCTTCACTTGCTGCCATAATTTCAGCTTCTGTTGTTGAAATAGCAACTGAACTCTGCTCCTCCAGCATATAAACTAACAATTCCAGTTGTTGAATGCCCTGTTCTTAAGTCCCCAGCATGATCTGCATCACTGTAACCTTCCAGATGATCTTGCTCAGAATCACATTTATAAATAATACCTTCCTGCAAGTATCTGAACACTCTTTTAACTTATGTAGCATCTTCTATTGATGAATTTTCTACACTTCTGGCAAGATAATTAACAGCAAATGCAATATCTGGTCTTGTTGCTGTTGCTAGATATAGAAGAGCTCCTATAGCTGATCTGTAAGTGAAACTCTCCCTGGCTTCAATGTTATGTGTAACATTATCCTTTAAAATAGGTGTTAATACTGCATTGCAATTTTCCCTACAATATTCCTTTAGTATTCTTTTAGTATAGCATGACTGACTAATTTTCTTTGAACCATCATTTCTTGATTCAATTTCAATTCCTAAAAAATATGTTGCAAGTTTGTTATTTTGAATTCCTTTTTTAATTCTTCTAAAAATTTCTGCAATTCTGCTTGACTTGTTGATGCAACTAGTCCATCATCAACATATAATGCAAGTATGATTTTGTGTCCATTCTGATTTCTTATGTAAAAACAAGGGTCAGCTATACTTTACCAAAATTAAGTTTTGAAAGAAAGTTTCCAAGTCTTTCATTCCAGCATCTTGGTGCTTGCTTAAGTCCATGCAAACTGCGTTTTAATTTGCATACTTTGTCTGTCCCATCTTCAAAACCTTTGGGTTGTTTCATATATATTTCTCCTGATAAATTTCCATAAAGGAATGCTGTTGAAACATCAAATTGTATGGACATATTTTCTTTAGTTGCTACACTTATCAAAGTCCTTACAGTACTTTTATTTGCTACTGTACTGAATGTTTGCTCATAGTCAATTTCTTTATGTTGACTATACCCTTTTGCAACTAATCTTGCTTTATATTTATCAACTGTACCATCTGGATTCATTTTAATTTTATAAATCCATTTGTTTTCAATTGGTTTTCTTCCTGGTGGTAATTCAACTAGTTTCCTGGTTTGATTTTCTTTTAATGATTTCACTTCATTTTCCATTTTTCTTATGGTTACTCTGCATAGCTTCTTTATAATTTTCAGGTTCTTCCATATCTTCTAATAATAGATAAGTACTGTAGTCATCAAACCTTGATGGCTTTTTAATTACTGATCTGTCTCTTAATTGTTTTGTGCTTACTATTCTATCTTGTTCTTCTATTTCCGAATCAGATTCTATTTCTGTATCAGATTCTATTTCTGTATCAGATTCTGTTTCTGTATCAGATTCTGTTTCTGTATGTGATGAGTTCAACCTAATTATAGATGTACTGTTATCAGTTTCTGTATTTTCTCTATTTGATTCTTTCTTTTTATTTCCTTTTTCTGATTCTATCTCATCTGATATTGAAGTTGAAAGTTCTTCTCTTTCAAATACTACATATCTGCATCTAAACACAAAATTATTTGCTTGATCATATATTCTGTAGCTTTCATCTCCATCATAACCAATAAACACACCTGATTTTGCTTTTAGATCTAACTTTCTCTTTTCTGATCTGGAATCCACCCACTGCATGCTGTTCCGTTTACACGTAGATGCTTGATTCTGGGCTTTTTATCATACCAGATTTCAAAAGGTGTTTCCCCATCAACAGTGGATTTTCCAGTTCTATTTATTATATATGCTGCTGTGTTAATTAATTCTGCCACACACTTCTGTGGAAATTTTACTTTTGAATACATGAGTGATCTGGCTGCTTCAACTAGGGTTCTATTTTCTTTTTCCGCACCTCCATTTTGTTGTGAAGTGTAAGGAGCCGTTAACCTTTGTTTTACACCATATTTATGGAAAAGCTTTTTAACTAACTTATTATTAAATTCTGAGCCATTATCACTTAAAAATTATCTGATTGGATGTCCTTGTACTTTTGCTTCTTCAAGTACTTGCTCTAATTTTTCTACAACTTCTGATTTTTCTTTAATAAAATATACAAATCTCATTTTTGAAAAATCTTTGAAACATACAAAATATTTATAACCTGAGTTTGATAATACTTGAAATGGTCCACAAACATCTGCAAATAGCAATTCTCCTTGCTTAGTACTATTTGGTCTTTTTCAAAAATTCCGAAAAATTTCATTTTTATAACATCTGTACAAATTTTTACAGTATGAATTTGGTTCAATATTTGGTTCTGCGATCGGGCTGGCAGCAGGTCTTCATTCACAATTGCCATTGCTGTGACATGACTTTGTGACAGTCTTTGCTTCAGTATTTTATTCTTTGGTATAGTAAAATTTTTCAACTTTCTGTTATAAGCTTTGAGCAGCCATCTGCTGGCTTTGATAATATTGAGCAGAGCTTTTTTGTACCGCGATAAAACGTTGAATATAGTGCTCATTTGGATGATTGATCTTATTTTAAATAATTTTCTTGTGTCCGAGAGATATGCCAGACATCGTTTCAAAACTGTAAATGAATGTTTCACATAACTGTTTACCATGTTTGTTTCCATATACTATTCCATTTCTATAGTATTTTGTGATTTTTATGACTGGCTTGAATTTGTGTAGGTTTTAAAATAACAGTTTCCTCATTTTATTTTCATGTTTTTGACTAGTATCAATACCAATTTCTTTTATCATTCTTTCAGGAAGCAAACTTGTTCATCTACACTTCTTCTAACAGTAAACTTGTCTTTGTTTTTAGCTTTTGATTGTTTTCAAAATTTGCTTTCTTGAAACTTTCTTTTAACAATTACCTTAAAAATACTGATCATTTTCTTAATTTTTGATCAGTGACCTTTATTGGCAGTAATTTACAGAAAATTTTATTTCTTTGTCTTCAAACTGTAACCTTACTGTTGGTAGTTCCTTTATTAATTAACATTATTGACTTCTGAGTTAACATTTGACATATTTTAATTATTCCTGTACAACAACAGCTACCGACTCTGCCTAGTCTTTCTTTTTCTTGCTCATGATCATGGTCGTGCAGCAGTTTGTTTGATATTCCTTTTATGACTTTTCTCAAGATCTTTATATGAGAATATCTCTGGCAATGTACATACCCATTCTTTTCTTGAATTTTGACAATTTCTTCTGAAGATTACCCCAGAGCTGTCTTATTTAAGATAAATTTCCAGCCATGTCTAATTTCTCATTCCATATGTAAGAAAAAAAACTGTGAACAAACATCATAAACTTTGTTTTCTTCAACTCCTGCAAAGAGATTGTGAAGTTCCTTCCACACTTCATCTGGCTTCAAAAGATTCCTTATTTGACTTCTAATACTTTGGTTTATGGTTGAAACCAACACAAACATTACATCTGATTGAGTTTTGTTGAATTTGTCCAATTTCTTTTTGTATGCATTTTTCTCTTCAACTGTTGCTGCAGTACTGGGTTCTTGTGGCTTTCCTAATTTACCATTGATTGCTTCTATTGCATCTGGTATACCACTGAGCCTATTATATATTTAACTATATAATAGGCTTGCTTTCTAATTCTATTTTAGAATTTATCTAGGCCTATTTCTTAGTTTTATTTTAGGGTTTATCTAGGCCTATTTCCTAATTCTATTATAGGGCTGATCTAGGCCTACTTTCCATTTTCTGTTTCACATTCAAATTAGGCTTGTTACAAACTACTCTCAGCTACCATGTTCAAGTAGATCGTTTCTACAGATAGCAACCTCAATAAGAAAAATGAAACACCAGAATAAATGGATATTTTACTATTAAATATTAACCCTATAATACATAATGTGTGCATCAAGAATCACACGAAAACAACAATCATAATAATAAAAAAGACAATGATACATTAGTAAATACGGCCATGTTGCCAGAATTCTCTCTACTGGCATAGTAGCCAAAAACATATTTAAAATACATAAAATATAATTTTTCATAGAATAAACAATATTCTTCAACAATTTTAACAACATTCATAACATGTTCAAAGGATAATGTTTTGGCACAATGATTCTTGATGTGTGATGCAGCGATAAGACATAAGGTTCGGAAAGGATTCGTCTCTCTTGCAATGGGAAATGAATCCATTATTGCAGCCCACCATTGCTGGAGCACCATCAATAATTATTGCTGATAACTTGTGTAAAGTCATATTAATTTATGTTGAGTAATTTTTAAAGTTATTATTAATATCCTCACCCCTTGTTCGCTCTTTTATTGATAGTAACTTTAATAATTTTTCTTTCACACTAAAATCACTGATTTAGTAACGGCAAATCTTGTATTGCTGAAATAATTTCTCGCTTATTAGAAAATCCTTCAAATAACTAATCGGCTCCAACGAGAAATGCTTCCTTAATTAGTTCACTTTCTAAAAATATTTTTTTTCGTTCTGCCAACAAATGAGAAATTTTAAAGGAAACAATAGTGGCATTTTTATTTTTATTTACATGGTTAGTAAAAAAAGCTTGCTGGGAAAATAATCCTGATTTTAGTGCTTAAATTTTCTTTATCTTAACTCGGATTTAGGGCGGTAACTAACATCAAAAGAGCTGTGATTGCTTTTGTAATGACGTTCGACGCCATGTTTATTTTTTTACCACTGACATAACACTGTTGCACATTAAGCAAATACATTTCTCCTTAGTTTCGATAACAAAATATTCTTCTTCCCAATCTTTGTTAAAATGATAGTTCGTTGTTTTTATACTTGGATTGCTCACTTTGGGGTAAAATGTTTAGATACAAAAAAACAAAACAAAAACAACAACAACAACAACAACAACCCATTGACAGCATGTGATGACAACAGTACGAGTTTACA
>JABUQX010081645.1:80000-85000 GCA_015478945.1 Trachelipus rathkii
CGATAAGGAAATGAAGAGGATGAAGGAAGAATAAGGAAGGAAAGAATGGAGAAAGAGTCTAACTCAGAGGAGTAGGAGTTGACAGCTACATCGGTGCTGGCTCCGGTGCGGTGCCCGAGTTATTTAAATAATTTGTATAATAATACAATATTGGGGTCTTTAATATGTTAAATCGAAGTCCCCCCCTTGGGTTTAAAGAAAATTTTTTTTCAATAAAAAAAATTAATGGTTCCAGAACCATCAAGAAAAAAAAATTAAATAAATAAATAAATAAATAAAATTCTTATTCTTTTTATGTTTATAACTTACAAATTTACGTTAAAGGGTTGCAGGAAGTTCAAGAAGAAAAGGATACATCTAAACATATTGTAAGTGATGAAACTACAACTATCTCCGTTACTACCTTCTCAAATCATTCTTCAGAAAGTTCAGAAGATAGTATGCAAAGCTTCGAGTTTGAAGAGCTTAGTCGAAGCGTCGACTGGAGAAAGGTCAAGGTCCTTCCTAATACTTGGACACAATATTCCATAACTTAAATAAAATTTCTTTGCTGCACTAAAAGAAGTTGAAAAATTTTATGTAACTGCGAAGAGGTACAAGACTTGTATAAGAACTAAATTGCTGTTACTGCTCACATACTTCCAACGCAAGTAGCGTGGCAACTGGCCTTTGTTCTGCGTCTTCGCATTATAAATATCAACCAAAGAGGAAAACATGGGGAACCTGGCAGATGCTATTCTATTTTAAGAACTAATCATTCAGTGAGTAGTGATATTAGATGTAAGTTCATTTAACTAAGTAATGTAGCATTTATATATATATACTATATATATTATATATAATATATATATATATGATATATAATATATATATATATATATATTATATATATATATATATATTATATATATATATATAATATAATATAGTATATATATATATATCCGTAACCCTTCCCTAAATTATTTAAGTTTTCGAAAATTTTGTTGATGGCTTAAGTCTCTTAATTATAATTTTCAATAATAATAAAACATAATTTGTTAAACAAAGCAAATTAAGAGTATATGTTTTATAATAGAAATTGAGAAACATATTTGTAGTGGTGAGAGATTTTCTTCTTAGTTGAGGGCTTTGTGTATATATAAAATCTACTATATTATATATAATATATATAATATATATATATATTAATAATATATATATAATATATATAATAATATATATATATAATATATATATATAATATATATTCCTTCTTTCTTTCTCTCCAGGAAATTCTTCATCCCGTCAGCCGCGCAAGCATCTTTCTCCAGACGTCCTCTCCTGCACTTTCCTCCTCTCTTCAGCGCTCTCATATTTGGTAGCTGAAATCTTTCCCAGAGAGTCCCCCACCGATTCCGCCCATCTCTTCTTCGGTCTCCCCCTTGGTTTCTGCCCTCTGGTGTCCATTCCATCTTCTTTTCGGCATCCTGTCCATTCTCTCCTGCTCCATCCTCCAGATGTCCCCACCATCTCAATCTCACCACATCTCTTCAGTGTCATGTTCTTCACACCTATATCTTCTTCTAATAACTTCATTTCTTATTCTGTCTCTCTTATTCTTTCCAATCCATAGTTCTTAATTTCCTCATCTCCGCCGCTTGTATCTACTCTCCCTCTCTTCTCGTTGTGTTGCATCGTTTCCGCTCCCGTACAGCAGTGTGCGGAGTCCAGTAATGCTGTAAACCATCATTTTTAACGCTCTATCCGATGTTTTCTATCTTTCATCATGGGGTAATACCGCTTTCATAACTAATCCATACTTCCTTCTTCGCGTAATCTCTTCTCCACCTCCTCTCCTCTGTTAAGAAACAATCCCTGCCAGATAATTGCAGGTTATTGTACGCCTTCACCTCCTCCCTCCTTCACATCACTCTCAATCCCCGTCCCATTTCCTCCTGTTACCTGTAATATCTCTGTCTTGTGTATGGTTTCTGTCCATCCACTGCCGTCTCAACTTCCTCCGCAAACACTCCCAACATCCGAATCGCCTCTCTCTCTCTCGCTTCCAACACGCCAGATCGTCCGCAGTAGCCATTAACTGTCCCTTTCAACTTCTCCCAGTCATAGGACATGATGCAAGTCTATAAAATATTTACGTGCATTGATTCTAGGGGACACAATAAGAAATATAGGAAGACGGTGTAACCTTGATTCATGTCAGTAATAGTGTTTTAAAATTTTTGAATGGTTCCGCAGGAATTAGTTGAGTGTGACTCACTTGCAAAATTAAAGAAAGGATTGGATAGGTATATGGATGTTTGGGCATCAATTGGTATATATTCTTGACGTAGCCAAAGTGGGCGGTTTTGTTAGTTATTAAAGTAAACCGCATTTGTAGCTACCGGTGACCATAAACTTATTAAAGCTTGAATTGTGGTTAGTCATGAACCTTAGCTAAGATTTTGATTTGGTAGTAGTGCGTATATATTATATTGACCCTTGTTTAGGAAATTGACAGGCCTTAGGGTGTGGTGTTAGGTGTTTTTTCGCAATGCGGCATGTATTTGATAATATTTAGTTTTGACTGGGACAAAGTCTCAATAGGGTCCATGTGGCCACCTTAACTGGTTTTTCTGTTTCCTTATCTCTAACTGGTTTGAAAAAATCATCAAGAATATAAATTGTATTGCCCTATATCTTTTCATTTAAAATTGATTCTCACAAGAGACATTATAATTTCTTCACTATCAGAAAGCAGAAGTTCTGTGCAACTTCCAAAATGTTGAAAATGTTTCGTTGATGTTTGCTTGAAACCCTTCAAACCAATATCACATTTCCAATATGATAAGAGCAGTGCCTGTCACTATTATGGAAGATGCAATGTAATAAACTAAGAGTGTTTGAAGAATAAAGTTAAAGACATAAATAATATAAACTTATAGCAAATTGCTTTGCTTAAAGACTTGAAAAGATCTAAGTTTTTTATAAAAGGTTAATCTTGATCCAGTTGAAGCTCCTCTTAAGCTTCAACAATGCTTAAATTTCATTAGGTCGTAACAATCCATCGAACAATTTTCCACCTACTGTGTCGCCCATTCGTAAGAGCTTTGTCCATTTTGTGTCTGGGAAAAATCTTTTTCTTTTTTTCTTTAAAATTTACACCCCTTGGCAATCTAAGCATTCGATGTGCCATAAAGTTTTTAATGAGTTGACTTCACATGAATGTGAACGGTGATGAACATCTAACGCCCGCTGATATTTTCGACAGCTCTAAACACCTCTAAAACATTTCTTCAATGCTTTTACACCATCATATCGTTGTCCAATCAGAAAGTTAATACTTTATATCAAAAGTTCGTAGTAATTACCTCAGATAGCAAGATAAGGAAACAAGAGAACCAGTAGAGGCCACATGACCTATTTGAGACTGTCCCAGTCAACTGAATATTTATCAAATACATGCCCATGCGACAAGCACAACCTACACCACACCCTAAAGGCTGTCCAATTTCCTAAACAAAAAGGTCAATATAATATCTACGCCAACTACTACCAAAATCAAAATCTTTAGCTAAGGTTCTTGCTAACCACAATACAAGCTTTAATAAGGTTATTGTGATACTGGTAGCTGACAGACACGCGGTTTAACTTTAATAACAAACAAAAACCGCCACTTTGCTACGTCATAATATACCATATCGATCGCCCAAGCCCATCCATATACCTATTCCAGTATCTCTTTCTATAAATGTTGCAAGTGAGTCACACCAATCTAACTCCTGCGGTAAACCATTCAAAAATTTAAACACTATTACAGAATGATTCAAGGTTACACGTCTTCCTATATTTCTTATTGTGTCCCCTGAAAAACTGTTCCGTGGTATTTTATAGACTTGAATCATGTTCCCTATGACTGGAAGAATTTGAAGAGGACATATGGCATATGCGGACGATCCGGCATGTTGGAGCGAGAGAGAGGAGGCCGATTCGAGAGGTGGTGGAGTTGTGTGCGGAGAGGAGTGGGAGGAAGCAGGGATGAAGATAACATACACAAGACAGAGATATTAACAGTAACAGGAGGAAATGAGGGGGATGAGAATGATGGTCAGAGAGGAGGAGGTGAAGGCGGTAAATACTGCAATTAATCGGAGGGTGTTTTAACAGAAGAGGAAGGAAGTCAGCAAGATGATTACCGCGAAGAATGGAAAAGTATGGATTAGTTATGAAAGCGGTACCCCATGATGAAAGATAAAACCATCGGAATAGAGGTTAAAAAATGATTTTTAACAGCATACTATCCCACACTGCTGTAACGAGGAAACATGGACAACAACGAGAAGAGAGAAGAGTAGAATACAAGCGGCGGAGATGAGGATTATTAAGAACTATGATTGGAAAGAGTAAGAGAGACAGAATATAGAAAGAAGTTTATTAGCGAAGATATAAGGTGTGAAGAACGTGACCAGCTGAAGATGGATGTGGGGAAGATGAGATGGTGGGGACATCGGAGAGGATGAAACAGAGAGAATCCGAAAAAGGATGGATGTGAACACCAGAGGGCAGAAGACCAAGGGAAGACGAAGAAGAGATTGGCGGAATCGGTGGAGGACTCTGGAGGAAAAATGTCAGCTACCAAATATTGAGAGCGCTGGAAGAGAAGAGAATAGTGCAGGAGAGGGCGTCTTGGAAAGATGTCTTGCGCGCTGACAGGATGAAGAGTCCTTCCTGGGGACGGAAGAAAAAAGAATATATATATATAATATATATTATATAATATATATATATATATAATATATATATATATATATATTATATATATATATATATATATATATATATATATATATTATATAATATATATCAACACAACAGCCACTTCAACTAAGAAATCTTTACGGAACACAAATATGTTTCCTCATTTCTTTAATAAAACATATACTTTAATTAGATTAATTAACTAATTATTTTATTAATTTATTAAAAATTAAATTAAGAGACTTAAGCCATCAAAATATTTT
>JABUQX010081645.1:92500-93979 GCA_015478945.1 Trachelipus rathkii
TTTTTTCTTACATATGGAATGAGAAGTTAGACATGGCCTGGAAATTTATCTAAATAAACACTCTGGGTAATCTTCAGGAAGGAATTGTCAAAATTCAGAAAAGAATGGAAGGTCATGTGTCCAAGATATTTCTCAATATGTAACATTTTGAAAAGGTTTTGCAAAGGAATATTCAAATTTCCAAACTACTTGACTCTATGATTCAGTAGTAATTAGAAAGAAAGAAGTATAGATAATCTGGTAACTTGGCTTTGCACAGAAGCAAATAAGATGGCGTCAAAGGTTAAGTCAGAAAATCAAGAAGCGTTAACAATAAAAGGAAACTACAGAGAAAATAGTATTGAAGATAAAATGAAGAAATTTCCTTGCAATTACTGCCATTTAAAAGGTCACTGGATCAAAAATTGAAGAAAATGGATTGCAGATGGCAGACCAGAAAGAAAAATAAAGCCAAAAAGAAAAGCAAATTTTGAAAAAAAAAAAACAAAATTCAAAAGCTAAAACAGAAGTTAATGCTTTTATGTTAGCAGTAGATGAACAAGTTTTTATTTCTGAAGAAAATGATAAAGAAATTGTATTTTGATAATGGGCGCTACAAAACATATGAGACAAATGAGAAACGTATTTTAAACTTATAAATAAAAATTTCCATCTGCCAGTCAAGGTAAAATCAGAAAATATCGCTCAGAATTGAAAATGTCATTAAGCTATGGATGATATTGAATGTAGAGATCGTTGTAGCTGGAAAATTAATCTCAATTATTTCTGAATGATGTTTGGTAATGTTCCTGTATTAAAAAAATTTATTTTCAGTATTGGTAGATCATGTGATCATCCAAATAGTGAATTTATATCTGGACCAAGTGTATTTAGATTTATGGTAGACAAAAAGGCCTATTTTAATGGCTATCGTAAGCCAAGGATGGCTTATCTCAAAGTTGCAATGAAGCTAAAATCTTCCCATAATACCCAGAAGATAAAGTGCACTTGAAGAAAGGACTATTACGTTATATCATGAAAAGAATGGATCATCAGAAATAGAACGACTATATAGA
This sequence comes from Trachelipus rathkii, assembly GCA_015478945.1. Lineage (NCBI taxonomy): Eukaryota > Metazoa > Arthropoda > Malacostraca > Isopoda > Trachelipodidae > Trachelipus > Trachelipus rathkii. The sequence continues at coordinate 93,556 of JABUQX010081645.1, forward strand.
ATATCGATCAAAGAGAACTATATTGAAACTCACCTGAAATAAAAATTGCATAGATTGATAAAAGAAAAAATGCATCGTCAGACATTCTTGCAAAAAAAGACCAACATAGTACTAGCAAGGAGAATTGCTATTGCAATGTTTGTTGGACCATTTCAAGTATTAATCAAACTCGTTATGAAATATTTTGTATGTTTCCAAAGATGGATTTTCAAAAATGAGATTTGATAATTTATTAAGAAAAATCAGAAGTTGTAGAAAATTTGGAGCTAATGTACTTGAATAAAAAAAAAAAAAAAAAAACGAAGAAAGTACAAGGACATCCAATCAAGATAATTTTTAGTGATAATGGCTCGAATTAATAATAATGTCTAGTTAAAAAGCTTTCCATTAAATATGTGTATATAACAAAGGTTAACTGCTCCTT
>JABUQX010081646.1:0-10000 GCA_015478945.1 Trachelipus rathkii
TTGAGAGAGATCACATAATTGAATCACTCAATAATGTAACTATTTTTTCTTGTTTACTTATTATTTTTCCGTGTTTCTCTAAGTGGTTTGTAAGCAATTAATACCTAAAAAGTTCCAAAAATCAAATAATGACATGTTCAATCCGACCTAATACATTTTTTTTCGTTGTCAATTTGGGGTCACAGATCATTCAGATGATCTTTGTGCTATTTGCCACGATTTTAATAAAGAACAAACAAAGTCCAAAAACCAAAAAACCCTTAACGGGTTGTCATGAAGGAGATGGAACCATTAAGAGATGATAATATTTATTTATTTATTTATACAAGGCATGGTATATAGCCTTTACATCTCAGCAAAATTTTAATTTCAAACTTCTCACATTTAAATGTTAATAATTGCTGAAATAAAATAAAAAAATAATGAGATAAATATATAGAAAATAAAATAAATATAAAATAAAAAATATGTACAAAAATAAGTATGAAGGTTTTTGCATTTAGAAATGTGACTTGCGTATTATAATGTTAGTTATCTACAAATAGTATTCTAAAATTCCTTATATTAAACTAGATATATATAAAAATACAGATAATGAAATAATTATACAGAAAATAAAAATAAGTATAACTAATAAATACATATGAATATAATGCAAAATATATAGGAAAAAAATAAATATAAATAAAAAGTGTGTACAAAAATAATTATGAACTGTCTTTTGTATTTAGAAATGTGCCTTGAATATTTTAATTTACTATGCCTGCATGTAGTATCCTAAAATTCTTAATATTAAAAATGAAGATAATATGACAAAATAATATAGCTGTGTATAGTAATAAAGTGGATTAGTTATTAAATAAAAAAGCAAATATACAGACAATGAAATGATTACAAAAAATAAAATAATAAACAAACATATGTTATAGAAATATCTAATGATTTGACCGTTTGATCTTTTGGATTACTTTGGTGAGGTTATCTATGGCTTTGTGTTGGGAGTGCGAGCACAATCTAATATTAGATTGTGGTGCGAGTTATTGTTTGCTGGTGCAGGGAGGTGGGATTCGATGTGTTGGGTGAAATTCTGCCAGCTTGCTTTATTGTAAATTGTGAAGGTTGAAATTATTTTGGGTTTAACTATTTTTGATGTTTGATAAGTGATTATTATTGGGACGTAGTCTGATGGGAGATCAATTTCTGTATTCCATGTGGTGTTGGTAAAGAGAGATGGAGAGGAGAAAGTAATGTCAGGGGATGTTTTGGTTTGGTTTGTTTGGGGAGGGATCGAGTAGGAAGGATTTTGTAGTTTAATATGTTTAATGAATCAAGTTCGCTGAGAATGTGGATTCCTCGATTGTGTAAGGATATTCTCTGTACCAGGCAGTATGGTGGGCATTGAAGTAGCCTCCTATCATTAAGTTGTTTATTGTGTTGGAAAAATAAAAAAGTAAATTTACAGACAATGAAATGATTACACAGAAAATAAAATAATAAACAAAGATATGTTATTGGCATTTTGGTATGTAAAGGTTTGATGCTTTTTGGATTACTTTGGTGAGGTTATCTATGGCTTTATGTAGAGAGTTTGGATTTGTTGTTTGCTGATGCATATTGGTGGGATTCGATGTGTTGGGTGAAATTCTGCCAGTTTCCTTTTTTGTAATTTGTGAACGTTGAAGTTATTTTGGGTTTGACAATTTTTGTTGTTTGATAAGTGATTATTATTGGGACGTGGTCTGATGGGAGATCAATTTCTGTATTCCATGTGGTGTTGGTAAAGAGAGATGGAGAGGAGAAAGTAATGTCAGGGGATGTCTTGGTTTGGTTTGTTTGGGGAGGGATTCGAGTAGGAAGGTTTTTGTAGTTTAATATGTTTAATGAATCAAGTTCGTTGAGAATGTGGATTCCTCGGTTGTCAGAAGGATAATCTCTGTACCAGGCAGTATGGTGGGCATTGAAGTCGCCTCCTATTATTAAGTTGTTTATTGTATTGATAGGGTTTAAGTTTGGCTTGTAATTGCTTGGGCAGTAGTGAGATGTGGGGTGGGGGATGTATATATTATGTTGTGAGAGATATTATTGATGAGGATAGTAAATGATTGGATATTAAGGATTGGGTCATTTAGTAGGTTGATAGTTTCAGTTGTGGTGTTGTGGTAGGATAAGTTGTATATATATATATATATATATATTATATATATGTATATATATATATATATATATATATATATATATATATATATATATATATATAATATATATATCTATTTTAAAAATAATACTATATTTAATATATTTTTATATACATATATATGTAATATATATATTTGTTATATATATATATATTATATATATATATATATATATATATATATATATATATATATATAATATATTATTATATTTATATTATTATATTATATATATATATATATATATATTATTATATATATATTATATATATATATATATATATATATATATATAATATATATATATATATATATAATATATATAAATTAGAACTTCGTTAATGTTAGTAGTTTATTCGTGCGTAATGTGTGTTAGGTTCTGTCGTTGTACATTATATCTTAGTTCAGATGATGCTATGGTTAGCTTTTATTAATGTGAAAACGTTGTTACATTAGCGTATATTCGTTGGGTAGTATATAAAGAACTTATTTATACTATATTAGCCGAAATGATACTCGAAATGTGACCTGAATCCAATAGATCAATAGATGGAGCGTTCATAGGAATGGTGGGAGGAGGTGCGAGGGAGGGGAGGGTGGTTTGATTTATCATTTATGATTTACTGCTTAAGAGAGTGTAAAAGCGCTAATTTTTTAAGTTTATAAACTCTACGAAAAATGAATAAAAATTTTGGTAAAAAATATTTTTAAAGAATATAAAATAAAATAAATAAAGTTTTGTGCTATGTTATACAAAATATGACTTGAATCCATAGATCAATAGATCGGAGGGGAGGGCAGTTTGGACTTACTGATTTACTGATTTAGGTTATGTTAAAACATTACAATTTTACTAAAAAATGACTTGAATCAATGATCAATAGATCAATAAGATGCAATAGATCACGGGTGAAGCAGGAAGATGGTTTGGGATGGTTTTTGATTTACTGATTTACTGATTTCAGGGTATGTAAAACATAATAATTTTTAGTAAAAATATGACCTGAATCAATAGATAATAGATCAATAGATCAATAGATCAATTAGATCAAGTAGATCATGGTTGGACAGAAGTGTAGGTTGGATGGTTGTGATTTACTGATTTACTGATTTTAGGGTCACGTAAATACATACAATCTGTACTTAAAATGACTTGAATCATATAGATCACGGATGGACAGGAAGGTGGTTGGATGGTTTGATTTACTTGGTTTACTGATTTAGGGTATGTAAAACATGATAAATTTAGTAAAAATATGACTTGAATCATAGATCAATAGATCAACTAGATTCAATAGATCACCGGATGGGACAGGAGGTGGTTGGATTGGTTTGATTTACTGATCTACTGATTTAGCGGTATGTAAAACATTACAATTTTTAGTAAAAAATATGACTGAATCAATAAGATCAATAGATCAATAGATCAGGGTTGACAGAAGTGCAGGTTGGGTGGTTTGATTTACTGATTTACTGCTTTAGGGTATGTAAAAAACGTAAATTTGTTAAAAGTTATAAACATAAAAAGAATAGAAATTTTATTTATTTTTATTTTATTTTTTATTTTATTTTTTTTCTTCTTGATGGTTCTGAAACCTTTATTTTCGAAATACAGAACTCGATAATATATATAAGACACCTACATTGTTGTTATAACGTAATGTTTGTTAACTCGACACCGGCACCGGAGCCAGCATCCGGTGCGCTGTCAACTCCTCACTCCTCTGAGTCAGACCTCCTTCTCCATTCTTTCCGTCCTTATTTCTTCCTTTATCCTTCTTCCTTCCTCCCTTCGTCCTCCTGTTTTGCACTCTGTATATTTTTTCAGTCGGGACCCCCTCCGTTGGGGGTCCTAGACACCCTATACGGACTTATAACCGTCATTTTCGAGATCTACAGGTTCAATAACATATATAAAGATACAAATATTGTTGTTATACGAATGTTTATTAACTCAGCACCGCACTGGCTCCAGCACCGGTGCCGGAGCCAACTCCTCCGAATCCGATACCAAGTCTTTCCAGAAATTCAACTCTGAATCCTCTCACCAAATTTCAGCCTTATACGAACACTTCGATTTTTAAGGGGGGTGGGGTCCCCCTTCGGGGGGCCCCAGGGGGACGTAACCTCGTCTACGACGAGGTTACGTCACCATCTAACCCTCCTCCAAATTTTAACCCGATACGATAACTCTAACCCATGTAGATATATATCGGAGCCAGAGGCTGAGCCGGAGCCGGAGCCGGAGCCGGAGCCGGAGCCGGAGTCGGAGTAAAAAAACGATTCCTTGCAGGAATCGTTTTTCGACTCAGAATCGATTCTTCGTATCCAAATTTCGGCCTTCTATGATCAATTTAATTTTTAGGGGCCAGCGCCCCCCCCCTACGGGGGGCGCACGGACACGTAACCTCGTCTACGACGAGGTTACGTCACCCCCTATGGGGTTGTTAAATTTGAGGGAGATACCATGTAGCAAACTCTATTCGTTACTAAGGGAGGTGCGGTGCGGTGCGGTGCTGTGCGGTGCGGTGCTTAGAGGTGTGGTGTGGTGCGGGGTGGTGCTGTGCGGTGAGGGGACTTATACGGTATAATATATATATATATATATATATATATATATATATATATTATATATATATATATATATATAATATATATATATATATATATAGTATATATATATATTTATATATATATATATATATAATATATATATATATATTTATATATATATATATATATATATATATATATATATATATATATATATATATATATATATATATATATATATTTTATTTATATTTTATTTATTATTTATTTATATATTTATTTATTTTATATATTTTATTTATTTTTTTATTTATTTATTTATTTATTTATTTATTTATTATTATTTTATTTATTATTTTTTATTATTTTTATTTATTTATTTAATTATTTATTTATTTAATTATTTATTTATTTTTATTTTTTTATTTTTTATTTATTTATTTATTTATTTATTTATTAATTTATTTATTTATTTATTTTATTTATATTATTTATTTTATTTATTAATTTATTTATTTTTTAATTAATTTATTTTAATTTATTTTTTTATTTTTTATTTAGTTTTTTTTAGTTTTAAGTAAAAAAACTGCGTTTTTTTACATCTATGGAAGGGTATGAGCGGACCTTTTTACCGTGGGAACTTTTATTCAAAATTTTTCCCACTTACAGTCAAAACCGATATGCAACTACTATTTATATATATATATATATATATATATATATATATATATATATTATATATATATATATATATATATATATATTTATATATTATATATATATATATAATATTATATAAATATATATATATATAATATATATATATATATATATATATATATATATATATATATATATATATATATATATATATATATATATATATATTATATATATATATATATAATATTACACCTATTTATATATAAAATATATATATATAAATAATATAGATATATAATATTCTATATATATATATATATATATATATATATATATATATATATATTTATATATATATTAGGGATGTGCCGATATTCGGTTAGTTTCGGTATTCGGCGCTATCGGCCAAAAATACGCATATTCGGTATTCAGCTTTTGCAGAAACTATTCTTTTGCCGAATATTGAGCTTTATAAACAATAAATTACGTCAACATAAGGGAAAAGTTATTTCAATATAAAATTGAAATTTTAGAAACTTATTTTCCAAAAAATAAAAAATATAGCCAAATTTTGTAGCCAATTTGGCGAAAATCTTTGTCATTTGTCAGATCCTATAAGGGCCTTTGACATTTTTCAATATTCTAAAAAATAGAATTCATTTAGTGATACGGGATAATGGACCAAACATTGTAGCTGGTATAAGGGAGAGTGGCTTTCTATCAATTTCATGTTTATGTCAGAAGTCTGTTATAGATATTTTATTTACTTGCAGAATCATATCCTCTCATTTTCACACCATTCAGAAACGGCAGCTGCAAAGCTTAAAAACTTTACAGATGTAGCTGCAATGTTAACAGACATAAAAATTAATTCAAGAACGGTTTCTACCACGCTGGAACAGACTTATGATGTGCTTAAAAAGATTGTTTTGAAAACAAAAGTTTCCCTATCCATATAGGCTGCTGAATGCAATCAGAAAAAATGTTGACTGATTTTCAGTGGTAAAATTATTCCATTTACTTGAGCCATTTAACAAACATCACTAAAACAAGCTTAAAACGATCCCTTCCATTTTAGCAATAAATCCTATTTTTAAATAAGGCAATTAAAAACAAAAGCTTCAGTGGAATTAAACTCGTTGAAGAGCTTAAGAAATCAGTAGAAAAAAGACTCTCCCCTAAGTTTCTATGTGATAATCTTTGTGTGTAGCTACTTTCTAGATCTGGCGATTCAAGGCTAAATTTCAACCATGAATCAGATGACTCAGTAAAAATATGGTCGTTCGAGGCATGGAAAGGAAATGCATGAAAATTTAGCTTCTGACTAGTGGGGAATGTGAAGCTGAAGGCTCCATTTTCACCTCTTTAATGGATTGTTTTAAAGAAATTGTGACATCAAAATCGTCATACAGAAAAGAAAGTGAGAGTGAAAAAAGAAAGTCCCATTCTTCTGACGATGTGATTATTGTACATAAAAGTAAAAGGCTACATACGAAATTACATCAAGAAATAAACAAATATATAAGTTTGCCTACTTTGACCAGTGAAGACAATGATATTCCCTTCAATTGGTGGAAAAACACTGGAAATAGTTTTATGAATTTGAAAAAACTCTAAGCAATAAAATCCTTCAGCTCCACCATCAATCAGTCGAAAAGTAAAAGAATATTTAGAACAGGAGGAAATATTTATGAAGCCACAAGGAATAGGTTATCCCCTGAAAATGGAGAACTGCTAATGTTCTGTCATTTTAACCTTAGAGCTTATTCAAATGAAGTTTAGTTTAATATCTTTAACTACGGACTTATCCAATATTTCATTTAATTATTTTTAAAATGTGAATGGTTTGCTATAGGTAAGAAATAGTTATTTGCTTTTTTGTTTTAATCTACTTTGCATATAAACACTGGTAAACATGAAATTTCTTGGATGGGGTTTCGCAATTGATTATTGATGTGCTGATTTCAAAAATGTAATCGGTTTTTGCATATCACATCGCATTTGTGAGATATTGTGTGTAACACAGATTTGTAAAATTTTATGATTTTTACCTTTTTCAAGAGGGTCTATCACAATTATTTAGGATACTATATATATATATATATATTATTATATATATATATAATATATATATATATATATATATATTATATATATATATATTATATATGATATATATATATATTATATATATAATTATATTTATATATATTAGTATATGAAGGGAGAGAAACAAATCGCAATTGATATGATACATTTCTTTGATAGATATAGTTAAACATATAATACAACTATGAATAAAGAGTAATATGGGACAACAATGAATGTAGTTAATGTAAACATACCTACGATGGTAGTAACTTTCTCTTCGTAGACCGATTACCTGTACATAAGCGCTGGAATTATCCTCATGCAAGCTTCCAACAATAGTCGGCCATCATATTAATATCCCACTTGCCCTGGTAACGTTCTTCCATGAACTTTAGATCTTGATGGGAAGCGTTCACCCTGCTCATCACTAACATCTCCTAGGTTATCCGGAAATTTTCTTAGGTGAGAATGTAAGTAGTGCAACTTTATACTCATTCTACATCCATGAGAATGAAAACTGTCTAGCAGTTCCTGTACAATGCTAGTGGTTCTCGGCTTTCCTGTTCCCCAGAAAAATTCTGTGGCTACATCTGAAAAAGCATTTCCACGCTCTTGCCTCTAACACAGTCATTGTTGTATCAAAGGCAGCAATCACGGAGGATTGTCCGTATTTGTGGGCCATGAAATATCCCAGCTTTTTTTTCTCGTCACTCAGACCAGGAAAAGTTGAGCATATATAGCGGAAGCATTCACCATCAAGGGTCAAGGGCCTTCACAAATTGTTTCATCAACCTAGGTTTTAATGTGTAGTGGGGGTAAGATGATGTTTTCTCTCGTACAGGTTTACGTACGATGTTCCTGTCACCTGGCGTCAAGGTTTCCCTCGGTGGCCATTCTCTTTTGGTCCAGTGATCCTTTGCCGCCCGGCTGTCCCAATAGCACAGGAAGCAGGATATTTGGTGAAACCTGCTTGCTGACCGAGCAAAATGTTTACCATTTTGAGGTCGATGCATATTTACCATCCATGTACCTGATATTGTAGCCTCTCCAAACTGTCTTGATTTTTGCATACTTCTCTCTCATCCGTACCGAGTACCCTACTGGAACCGAAGCATACCTGTTGCCGTTGTGTAACAACACACACTTTAAACTGCTCTTGGAAGTGTCAATAAACAGTCTCCACTCACCTGCATCGTATGCTGGGAGTCCCATAGCGAGTAGTAGGCCTGCAACTTCACTGCAATACACAAGGTTACCATCTGACTGGAAGAGCCTCCGCAGCTCTGCTTCTCTGCTACGATAAAATGTTACTCTTGTGCCATGGTCCAGTAGTCATTTTTCATTCAACCTCGAAGCCAACAGCTCAGGACAACTTCGGCAAATCCAACTCTCATACAAGATCGTTCAGTTCACCCTGGGTGAACAATGACGGACCATCCGACTGTATTTCAAATGGATGATAGACATCATCCAGGTCATTGGCATTCATACATGTAGACGTACTAAAATTACCACATGCTTCCCGAATATCGACCGCAGTAAAATTGCTGCTACTGTAGATATATGCGGAAGGTAACATCTATACAGCCTACGTAGTGGCGCACATGATTTTGTCATTCCTAGGGAATATGCAAAATAGGCGATCTCGAATTGCACGAAACAACGGGATGTGATACAGAGCAAATCCGAGATATATATGGAATCAGCCCTCCGAATTACTAATATCTTACTAACAAAAGTCTTCTCAAGCAAAATTTTTCACCCTTTTTTGTTGATTCAGTGTAAAGTTTTCTTTATTTTCCTCAATGGATGACTGAACTTTGAAATAGCTATTCGGCCGAATATTCTGATTATTCGGCCGAATACTTTTAGCCGAATATTCGTATTCAGTATTCGGCTTTTTTCACTATTCGGCACATCCCTAAATATATATTATTATATATATATATATATATATATAATATATATATTATATATATATATTATAAAATAAAAAATATATTTATAAAAAAAAAATATATATAAAATAAATTATTAAATATGAAATATTTATTTTAATATTATATTATATATATATATATATATATATATATATTATATATATATACAGTATATATAATGTTACATTGAGTTTTTCATTATCAAGCATAAGAAAGAGGGCCGGCACAATTTTGAGTTGCTGTGGCTTGGGAAGAGTTCACATATTATAGTTTCTTCCCGAGAGATTCCAAATTAACAAGTGAACAGGCAACGTTTGGCCGACCTTATAATATTCGTCAAAAGGAAAATTATGGATAGGAGTCGAAAGGGGTAACGCATTAGGATTGATTTTCAAACACTTAATTCCTTGGGCTTCGATTAAGAGCAAGACGCGAGTCTAGAGAATGAGCTGTTATGTTAAAAAGAGGAAAAGAATGAAAAAAAAAAGAATTTTGCAGAAATTTATGAAAAAAAGGTAAGGAGCATCAGAACAAACCTGTCCTTTAACAATAGCAACC
>JABUQX010081646.1:15000-19207 GCA_015478945.1 Trachelipus rathkii
GAGCTTCACCCTTCACTTTATGGGTCTCCTAATCATCATTACTTCTATTCACACTATTACCTTATATGTCCTAGATTTTCCTTATTACATAATATACTATGCTATTCACACTACACATTTATATTCATAGGTACATATATCTGGTTGATGGCGGTGACTATTTATATCTTTCTATATATTTTATTTTCTTATTATTCTAAATAGTTATGAGTGAGATTCCTTCAGGATTTCTTTATTGTCTTAATTAATTCATCAGCTATCATTATATATTTAATTCTTCAACTCTTATTAACTTTATAATAATTAGATAAGTCTATCTATTAACTATTCTCCAGAAAGTAAATAATACGATAACATTTCACAAGTACTCATTACACTGCAAAATCTTTGGGTGAGAATCTTAAATTCTCCACAAGGTTATATTCTGTATAAGAGGAGAGAGTCTTTCTCGATCATAGTCGAGAAAGTTGCTGCCTTCCCAATACTTTTCGATATATATTATTTAATCTATACACATACATATACATTTATCTAATTATTTTCAATTTCAAAATGATTTCAAATGGCTGATTTAAAAAAAAAAAACCCACTTTGCGTTTAATAAGTATGGATGAAGCAAATTCTTTTTTTATCACTACAATATAGAATTGCCTATATCTCACGCTCTTACTATGCTAATTATATGCCACACTTATATATTATCTCGATATTTACTATTCATATGCCGCTGAATTATTATATATATATACTGGATATATAGATATTTTACTACCTTGAGGGTGGGTATATGAGTAGTCGTCTCAACCTTAGTGAAATTATACTTCACTAATTCTTATATTAAAAACGCCAACTTCTACAATAATCTCACTCACATCGCAAAGACCATACCTATATACTAATTATATTAAATACATATCTATTTATCTATACATGAATTATTATAATTTACCATTACCATATGTTCTTAGCTGTACTAAAATATAGTTAACTATAAGCTTTATATCTATTATATCAAATTAAAAACATAAACAAACAAAATGTCTTGGAAACGCTCACATATTCAACATATAACTAGGTTTGTCATCAGGAATATAATATATAACTATATATATATTATATATATATATATGACTATATATATATACTGAGTCAGATAGCCTAGAATAAAATAAACTTAGGAGTAGAATTATATCTATGTAAGGCTTCGAGCACTTTTTTTCCTATAATATCTATATATATCCTCCTATATCATACAAGTATTAGCTATACCCAGATATTAACATATAATTTAGCATATCCAATTTGGAAAAATGCCAGGGCTTTCACCCAAAATTCCCATCAGAGTTTTTTGAAAATTGTGAGCAAACCCGCGCATAGCTAACATGCTGGACAATGCTCGGCATGTGTAAAACTCGTTCGAACGGCTTGAAATTGAGGGCGATATTAAAGCGGATTAGTATTGGAATGAGGATAGAGGAAAAACCGAAAGCACAGTGAAGAACCCAGTGGTGTATTGAGTACATGTGAGATTAGAGCATAGCAGTAAGTCTGGGCGACCGAGAGGGTTAGAAGGAGGTAATGAGGAGAACTGTCTTGAAACACGAGTCATAGGAACTCTCTTCACATGGAGGTATTGGTATAGGATAAAAAATCCATACAAGAGACACAACGAATGAGACAATCAGTAAAAAAAGGACTGTAATAAATAGAGAAGTGAAATCTGATTATATACTGTAGCGAAAGATTGAAGTATAGATACCATGCTCTGCATGAAGCACAAGTTTAATCTGAGCACGCCTCCGTGATAAGCCCTAGGCAACACTTCTATCAAAGAGAGGAATTATGTTATGTGAGACGCCCAGATATGTGATTTGATTCAAAACTCTAGTAAAAACGAGCGTTAAAAACGCCCCTAATGTAAAGCTAGGTAACGTGGGGGTCGGTTGCGAGAGAGTAGTTTTGAGGTTGAGAAAGGAATACTGCGAAGGCTCCTCGTAGTCCACCCAATTATGCTCTATAGAAATATTACTGAGAGAAAAAAATAATGTGATCCTTCTAATAAAGATCCACGAGAAAAAAAATATCAAAAATACTTAAGAACAAAAGAAGGTTAGAGTGATGTTTTCAAAGAAGATATTATTATAGTTGCGTGAAAGATGTCAAGTAGATAGATGAAGAAGCCCAGTTATTGAGGCATTGGAACAACCAATTTCTTTGTCTCTATAAGAGGTGCAAGAGTGATCAGTGGTGAGTTGTTGTTCCAAGGTCATTCTCATATAGCATTCATTATTTTCTGTTGAGTGAAGTCTGCACTTTGAAATATAGAAAGAGTAATTGAACAGATGGGGAGTTATCCAGAGCGAGGTGCTCGAGGGAAGAAATGCGAGAGGTATAGAACATCACAGTTAACAGAATAGCACTCCATTAAAAATATAAAACACACAAAAGCGGATAGGAATCAATAGAACAGAATAATGACACCGCCCTAAACTAAGCGTATTTATATGGATAACAGGTATGCCTTCTAAGTCCACACTACGCTTGGCCAATAGAAGTACTGAGGAATGCGAAAAGGCCAACTGAAAAGTGAGCGAGTAGAGAGAAGGATAACTAGAGTGCCCTCGTGGACATACATAGATATTGTTGAGGATATATTTTAGATAGCTCTCTGTGAAACTATGAGGAGTTTAGGGCAAAACCTTAATATGTCCTAGCGCCATTGCAAGAGATTTAAGGAAATGCGAAAGAGCAGCAGGATTTAAGGCGGGTCGGAGAAAAAAGGAAGAACATCAACCAGTCTAGCTATCCTTACAGTAATCACATCACTGGTAATCAGTAGATAAGACTAGTACACGATTGTAAGAGGTTCTAATAAGTCTCTTGTTTAAGTAGATTCGAAAACTTTAGCGCCGAACGAACAGGGGTTAATAGAGCCATTGGCGGTGGCTTATAGGACGATAGTGTGGATTGGTTGATTGGGGTTCCGAATTCTTCAGCACATGCCTGGATGATAACACCCTTCCGGCACGGAGGGGAAAGTTGAAAGTTTATAGGCAGTGAGAAACAGTTTCTTAAGGCCCAGGGTTGTTCTATATGCTCCAGTATATACAAGTTTTGAAGGAGCACCAGGAGGGATACACCTGACTTCAAGTCACTCCCTTCGCCTTCTTAAGTGTTAAAGCTCAACGGAAGTGCAGAAAATAACATTTTAATGATTTGAAAGGAGGCATAGAAGAAAGGGAATAGCCCTGTAAGCCTTCTAAAGTTGGGATTAAAGGAAAGATTTTGTGCCAAAAAGTTTCAGCTTTAGCGAAGTTATGACAGCAAGTATACCACTCCTGTTCTGTTAATTCTCTCTTCCATACTTCTGTGGTGACAGTATTTTATAAGAGACAGGGAGCAGAGAACTAGCATACAAGAAGCTTGGAATTGACATTTTAAAAATCAAAAATGAACAGAAGGAGAGTGAGGTAGAGGAACCAGAAAGATTGTTAATGCTACTTTCCCTGCGTCCGTAAACATAACTATTTAAAGTCTTTCCAGGGTTCCTCCGAAGCGCTCGTGCCGCCTTCTTGTGTTATTTCTGCGTGTCTCGGATTCGGGATAGAATTATGTATTTGAAAGCAGACATTTTATGCTGGTAGATATTGAGACAACGATAATTTGGTGGATAAAGAATATCTGAGCGCAAGGGAACATAATTATTATCAGCTTTACTTCAAGGGACAGAGAATGAAATGTATGCAATTCATTAATATATAATATATATATTATATATATATATATATATATATATATATATATATATATATATAATATATATATTATATATATATATATATATAATATATATATAATATATATATATATATATAAAAGTGACACATATCCTAAATATTGTTTATTGAGAAAAAGTTAAAAAAATATCTTTGTTTTAATATTAAATTGTTGTTTTTGAGTGCTAATAATATAAATATTTTGTCTCAAAAACCTATAATAACGCTAATATAAATGATTTCAATAATATAATTAAAAAAAATCTTAAAAATAGTGATTTTAAAGGTAAACCAAAATAAATAAAAACAACAAAGTCCTTTTTCATTGTTTATTTAAAATAAACGTTGTTTTTTTCACCCTAATTTGTCTAAAATTATGATTTTGTCTAAAAATATTATATCAGTCTCTCTCTCTCTCTCTCCCATCTCTC